>CAUYPK010076018.1:0-12410 GCA_963574355.1 Loris lydekkerianus
AGAACTCCCTGAGATATCAACCATCATGCTCCGTCTGGTGGGCAGGAGGTGAGCCTTCTGGTGAGAACTCCCTGAGATATCAACCACCACGCTCCGTCTGGTGGGCAGGAGGTGAGCCTTCTGGTGAGAACTCCCTGAGATATCAACCACCATGCTCCGTCTGGTGGGCAGGAGGTGAGCCTTCTGGTCAGAAGGCCCTGAGATATCAACCACCACGCGCCGTCTGGTGAGCAGGAAGTGAGCCTTCTGGTCAGAACTCCCTGAGAGATCAACCACCATGCTCCGTCTGGTGGGCAGGAAGTGAGCCTTCTGGTCAGAACTCCCTGAGATATCAACCACCACTCTCCGTCTGGTGGGCAGAAGGTGAGCCTTCTGGTGAGAACTCCCTGAGATATCAACCACCACGCTCCTACAGGTCCTGTTGCATGCTGTGTCCTTCCAATGCTTTCACCATGTCCCTTCTCAGGGTCAGCACTGATTTTTAAGAGCCATCTTCAAAAAGCTAATATTTGGAACCAGAGAAGAATGTTCAAAGCAGTTATGCTATCTTCCAGAGCTAATGGAGAAATCCTGAAAAACCCACTTCAGTACCACCTGGATGGTGACTACATACTCAAAGAGAGGCTCCTGCCAACAAGTGTAAGGAGAAAGATCACCTGGTCTCAGGCCCTGGGAGATGGATCTGGACCAAAGGAAAAAACATTTTTATGGCAATTTTCAAGATATTAAAAATGAGATAAAACCGAATGAGAGATAAATAGAAACGAAGCTCAAGGCCTTAGAATCACCATATGTGAAATATCAAATAAATAGCTACTCTAATCTCAAATGATGATCTTTCCTTTCAGCCTTTTTCATGTTATTGGACCAAATATTTCGAGTCTTATCTGTGTTCTTTTACGATCCTAAGGACACCAAGGTATCTAGGATAGTGTTTATATGTAAAAATCATTTTAAATCAGGAGGTGATATAAACTGATGTCTGGATAACATTATCTCAAGGTTTTCCATAATTACTACCTACATTGTCCTTTTAAAAATCCTAAAATGATAATTCTCTCCTTTGGCACACAGTAGTTTGGCTCTACTTTGGATGCCAACATAGTCTCATCATGAAAATAAATTAAAAGTAGGTGGTCTGGTTAGTCTTCACAATGCTACATTTTAATCAGGCAAAGCAGTGAAAAGGATGATTGTGAAACGCTGGCGCATCTTCAAACAGTGCATGCTGGCCGTTTAACTCACGATGAAAAAGCTCTTCAAGAGATTGCGATAAAGGTTTCCCTCCTACTCGCAGTCCACATTTGTAATGTTTATATAAGTGGGGGATATAAATCTTTCTGCAATGAACCCCGTGGTTGTTAAAGCAGACTTCTTGTTATAAACTGCCTGTTTCCGTTCTGCCTGCCCGAGCGAGCCGGGCAGGGCCCATTCGCAGCGACTGGAACTAATTTAATGCGCTCCAGGTTTCAGCCCCGGCCTCTGCGCCTGCACTGGGAGATTTTACACAGTGGATTACTGCTGACTTTAACAATGATTCATATGATAAGTGGCCTTTGATTTGTTTTCTAATGTCAGAAAATACGCATTTGCTAAAGAAATGTCATCAAAATCATTTTGTTAAAGCAATACCCATACAAATAGGAGGGAGATAGAATTCAACATTTTACAAAAAAAGAAGAAAAAAGCAAAAAAGCCTAAATCATACCGAAGCCTTTTTCACTTAAATTAATAGTTTTACTGAAGGCAAAAGTAGACAAAGCAGTTTACAGGCAGTTAGAGTTAAGGGCGGATGAACGCAGATACGACTCGTCGAAGCAATGTACGAGATTCGTTCCTAGTATTCAAAACACCGACGCCACACTGAAGAGAGACAAAAGCATCCTTCTTTACCCACCCTCAAAGATGCCCTCTGTGCTTTTTTCAAAGACACCAAATTCCTTGAAACCAACACTAATTAAAACAAAACACATTCATAAAACCCCGCGTAAGCTCCGTCACCCCAAAGCTGGTGAGGGAGGAAACTTTCCTCTGTTTAACCGTAAGGAACAAACGGCGATGACATTAATTTAAAAGAAAACAAACTGAGAAACGAAAGTATGTATTACACTATGAGCCTCGATTTCTGCATTTCAGCGGTCTGAACAGTTCATCAGAACATGCTTTTAAAATGCCAAACGTAAGGCGATAGCCCCGTCCCAGCCCCCCGCTAGTTTCCTCTGTTTTTCTGGGGACGCGCCTCTGGGAAGGCCGCGCAGGGCCCCGGTAGGGGGCAGCATTGTAACATCACGCGCACACTCGGAGGCCTCAGCGCCAGACCAGAGCAGAAAGAAGGCCATTAGTCTTCATTAAGATTTAACCATGTTGGCATAATTACCCTAATTTATTACAAAATTTCAGAATTTTTCCCTGAAGCCCAATCTGCTTAAAGTCAAATGCTTTTTATTTTAAAAATCTACCCAAATATCCGAGACATGCTGATTGCTGCTTACCAGTAAAAGGGGAACTATTCATTGAATGTCATATTTCAAAAGCATGAAGACTTTTCTAATTGCAAATATCCATATGTTCTTTATTGTAAATAAAACATCACATTAGGAGATGGAAAAAAAGAATGAATATTTCATCTTGGTCTAAAATGAAATGCAGAGATGGTTTATAAACACTAGTCAATGTGACCCATGCTAATTAGATGTTAATTTAAAAAATATGGGGTAAAAAAATATTTATAAGTATAAGAATGTCTTCATGTTTTCCAGAAATAAACTTTATCTTTCCATCTGCCTAAGATGGGTCTTCGCTGGCCTGGTCGGAAATATAGAAATTAAAACTGATTGTATTAAATGCTTGGCTTCCAATGACTTAACAAAATTTTGGAAGTCTGCAGCAGGAAAAAAGTAAAGTCTTCACCAGGTCCCAGGAATAAAACATATGGATACACAATGATAATTTTTCTTTTTACCATATATAATGGTAATCAATATAGATTTCTCTTAATTCTGCAAATCTCAGTATTGAAACTTTAATACTTAAAAGCCTTATAGTCACTAAGACAATAATTACTGTATTTGACTTTAAAAGAATCAAAAGTTATACAGTCTTAGGCCAGTATTTTTGCTTACCTTCGTCTTTAATTTCAACTCAAAGTTCATTTCCTTGCTTGCTTTAACAAAGTGAAGTGTTATGAAATTCAAACAAGAATTGTTTTTCCAATCTAATAATTCTACTGAAAGATTCAATATTAAAACTATTGCTTTACAGACATATAATATTTTAAAATGCACCCAAAAGTTCCTACAAATACCAAAACATTGTTGAAATATCATAAGAAGCCAACAAGAATTTATGAAATCATATTTAAATGCTGTAAATTTAATTTACAGTACTTCAAGTAGATTATGATTTCTGATACTCCTATTATTGTATCTCATACTCCCTGTACCTGTCCTTTTTGTTTAAATTATTTTGAAGGTTTTTTTGTTTGTTTTATGTGTTGTGTGAGAATGTGTGTATGTGTGTGTATACGATGTTCATTTAAAGATCCTACAATCCTCCTATGTGTGCTTCTAGGAGGACGTGGTCTGCCCTCTGCCTTTTCACCAATGCTTTCTCAATGGTTATAATGGGTTCCTTTTTCAAGACTTAACAGAAAAACTAGGCCTGTAATTATCACCAAATTTCCCTGAAATTGAGTTAAACAACGTACATCTAAGTTACCAGACGGGCCATTATTCTTCATAATTACTGTACAAAAGAGCTTGTGACAGTTACAACAAAGCGACTGGCTAACAGACGAGCACCAGGTATGCATTTTCCCGAAACATCTGTTTGAAACTCTGGGTCACTTGAAGAGTATGTTAAATGGTCCCATCTTCTAATTAGTTTCTCACCAACCAAAATATCACTGCCAAAGTTGTTTTAAGTAGTTTGAGGGGCCAAGGCTCTTCTGTAGCAGAGCTGATGTAACCACTCAGTCCCTCCAAAGGGGAGCATTTATTTCATCTACAGATGATGGCATTTTTGATGAAAAGGGGGTGGCATTTTCCTCTAATACTAACATACTTTCCTTGTTATTTAAGTCATTTCTCTGTCTTATGAAGTCAAAAAGCACCCTGATATATGACAAAAAGAATTTCCCTTCCCTCCTTATTTATCTGTTGAGTGAAGGAGAAAATGACCGCACACAATCGAATGTGAGGTTTGGGTTGTGTGGTCTTGGTCCCTGGTTCCTGGCAAAGAGTACCCCAAACTCTCAGAATTGCCTGACTGATGAGTGTTTTTTATTTCTCATAAATAGCTCCTTTGAGTACATCTGAGTTTATGCTAATAAGATAATTTAGGATAGGGCCCCTGGATAGCCTCAGTATGGAGCTAGTCACCAGAATGACCAATTAAATAGGGGGTTAGAACTTTCAGTCCTGAGCACAGACCTATGGGGAGAGGGGCAGGACTAGAGATTGAGCTCTACAAAAACGGTTGAATACCAGGATTTGCTGAGCTGGTGAACACAGGGCAGTGCTAGGAAGGTGACATCGCCAGAGAGGGCCGGAAGCTCTCTGCCCCAAGGCCTTGAGCTGTTTGTCTCCTCCACGTGGCTGTTCCCAAGTTACATTCTTTATAATACACCAATGAACACAGTAAAGTGTTTTCCTGAATTCTATAAACCAGGCTAGCAGATTATGAAACCTGAGAATCAAAGGGTAACCTCCAATTTAAAGACTGACAGAAATAGGGGAGCCGTAAGGCTTAGAACTGGCACTTGAGGTAGGGACAGTCTTATGGGACTGCATCCCTTTGACTTGTGAGATCTGATGTTAATGTCAGGTAGAAAGTGTCAGAAGTGAATTAAGTAATTGGACTCTCAGTTGGTGTTCAGGCAATTAGAAAACCGGAGAATGGGTTGGTGTGAGGCAACATCTCTGTAGGATAATTTCCAGAGTGTGGGTAGGCTGAAGCCAGGCTGTCTCCTATGTGACCAATGACAGAAAATCTGAATATATTAGTCAGCTCTGTCAGCTGAGGCTGCCATAACAAAATACCATAGACTGGGTGACTTAAATAACAGAAATTTATTTTCCTCCAGGTCTAGAGTCTGGAAGTGTGAAATTAAGCTGTCAGCATAAGCAGGCTCTCATGAGAGCTCTCTTCCTGGATGCCTTCTGGCTCTGTCCTGACATGGCAGAGACAGGACTGGAGAGAGAGAAAGAAAGACAGAATGGAAGCTCTCAGGTGCCTCTTCTCTTAAGGGCATTTATCCCATCAGAAAGATCTCACCTAATTATACCTAATCTCCTCCGAACCTAATTATACCCCACAGTCCCCATCTCTAAATACTATCACACTGGGGAGTTAGGACTTCAACATATGTATTTCAGTGAGACACAATTCAGTCCACAGCACTAAGATCATCGGCCAAAATCATACATACAACTTGAAGTCATGTGATGATACTTCTTCCTAAAGGGGAGTGATTATTCTTCACCTGCTCCTTCAAACCAGGATGTAAGAACTGAGTCAACTCTAGCGTCATTGTAACAAAAGCTCATCTTAATCCCTCCTAGCAACTTTTCCTGATCCTTTTCCCACCCTTCCACCTCCAAACTTACCTTCAACAAAAACTCACTGTAGAACGTGAGAATTACTAACAATGTGACTCTCTGAAAACTGTGAACTATTAAAGTGGGCTGCAAATGAAAAAAACTACTATGGCATCCTGCTATAATCAGACGTGGAAGAGAAATGTAAGTAGTGTTTGTGTGACTAACAACAGAGTTTTTCCTCTACTTAAAGTGAAAGCAACAATCTGTTTCTGGAAAGAAGATTAGGGCTTCCTGTTTGAAAAGTCATGGCATAGGATAAGAAATTGCTAACAACTGAAAGAACTTTCTTCTATGAGGTAGAGTCTCTGGTTTGAGAAAAATATGTTCAAATAAAACCCTATTTACTCAGTGCTGATGGATAAATGCAGATTAAAGTACACTCTTATCTTCATGGCCTGAATGTAATCTACATTATGACTCAGGTGGCTCGTAACAGACTCAGTCTTATAACACACATACACATGTGGTCAATGAATTCACTTCAGTCATTCATCTCTGTACAAGTCAATTTTTCACTAATTCCTCATAAATATGTAAGTCCATTTTCAAAGTCAAAAGTTCAAAATTTAGTGAGGTTTCAGTATTTGGTGAGACAAAAAATTGATATTATCATTTATAAATAATAAGAACAATGGATTTTGGATTTTAAAAAGAGAAAGTATGATTAGATATTCCTTTTAGTCTGCATTTGACTCTAGTGAGATCAGTAGTCATAACTGAAGATGTGTAAATAGGATTTTCAATTTTAGAAAGATCAAAGGAATTCAGGATTGAAACGGCAATTTGAACACACTTAAGTTCTGACAGTGAAGTTCATGAACTCATCCTAGAAAAAGTGCTACATACCTCATTCCTGAATATACCACTGTGGTTACCTTCGAAGTACTCCCCTTGCCATCTGGTCACCATAGTGATGTTCAGCAATGAGGTATATAAAACTTTCTAGGATGAGTTTGTGAACTTCATTGTCAGACCTCATCTGATGACAGCTCTGATGGCCATTCTAGAACAAAAAGATCCAAAATTGGTTTAAAGGAGGGACAAGGCACTGGTGTCAGTGCACAGCTTCCCAAGGGGAGTGCTATAAAAGTGACCATAGCAAATATTTCTAAGATGAGTTCACCAACTTAATTGTCAGACCTCATATATACAAAGGCACTTTCTCACAAAACCCTACTAAAATTACCCAGAGAAAAAACACAAAAGTTTTGGTATTTTATTTTTTAATAAATAAACCCCACAAATAAAAAACCCACCCCAAAGCTGGGTAGGAGATAACAGCAACTAAATTTTATAAGTTTGAAAGTCAATGAGTAAAGTGTTAAAGGATTTAGAAAAACTAAAAAGCCAAACTCCAACTAGAGGAAATGCTGAGAAACAAACACATTTACACCACAGAATCATTAAAAGTCTCAGGAAATGGCAGCAAGGAGGAAATTGGGGGAAATTGGTAATATGTGGGATAAAGTTCTTTGAAAAGTAGTCAGATCCCTATGTCCCTGCATGTCACTCATGCCTCTTCTTTTCCTGGGCAGCACCAGAGATTATTCTCTAGAGAGAGAAAAACAGAGCTTTGGGCTCAGAATTAACTGACAATCTCTTTCTACCCTCAATGAATCCCAATCAATAAAAAAACAAATTAAAATAAAATAAAATAAAAATTTTTTAAAAATTGACAAAATCTTGGGCATTATTAACTGGATGTACACCAAAGCTGGATGCTGACACTACTGACTCTTCTGCCTGACCCCCAGGAGATGCTTCCAGACCTTTTCTGTTCCATGCAGGAAACTGGAAAGGCACTCATTGGGAGAATACGTGTATCTCAAGAAGAAAAACCTAATAGTGATTTTGATGGTTCACCAACAAGCAACTCACTTGATTATAGTAAACCTCAAATTCCCAAGCTCAGAATGCTCCATCAGGTTTTTAGACCTCTTCTCTTAATCCTGCCTGGGACTATCGGATATCTGAGGAGAACCTCTAATACAGAAGATAGAAAATAGAACAACTAAAAGAAAAAAGCAATGTGGAAAAACTATGCAGGGAGAAGGAAATGCTGCCTGTAAATTTTCATCCTTGAAACAGTAAGAGAAAATATTATATCCACAAAAAATCAGGACATTATCTTTTAAAATAATATTTAGAGTACAGGCATGTCCACATATAAACATACTCATAAAAAATTCTGGAAATTAAAAATATGATAGCAAAAATAAAAACTTAATAAAAAACTTGGATGATCAAGTTGAAGATGAAGAAGAGGAGGAAAAGAAAAAAAGAAAGAAATAGAAAAGAGGAGGAAAAAAGATCCAAAAATTATAAGACCAGGTAAAGAGCATCAACATGTAAAATAATAGAAATTTCAGAAAGGGAAAATGGAGATAGGGAGTCACAAAACAAAACAAAACCAAGAAAATTCCTTAGAATTGAGGCTATGTGATTCTATTCTGGCCCACAGCAAGGTACAGATTGTGAAATTTCAGAATACTGGTAACAAAGGTAAGATTTATAAAACTTCCACAGAGGGAGAAACATGCATTACAAAGGATTAGGAATCAGAATGGTTTCAGATATCCCAAAGGCAAAACTGAGAACAAGAAAACAATAAGAGAAATGCCTTCAAAATTTCAAAAGTTTATTTCTAAACTGGAATTATCTATCCAGTCAAATTATTGATGTGAGGGTAGCAAACAGACATTTTCAGCTGCTCAAGATTTTAAAATACATTCCCCATGTCCTCTGTCCTCTTTCTCAGGAAATTATAGAAATTGTTCTCTGTCAAAATCAAAAGAAAAGAAGGTACGAGATAGAGAAAACAGGAGCTCTAACACAGGGAAGAAGAAAAGGAATCTGCAAAGTCAGGGTGAAGAAAGGGGGGCGGATCACGTCTGCACACCAGGCAAGTAGGACAAGGCGTGCAGAGCGGCCAGTGCGACGCAGGGGACAGGCATGCCGACGGCTGTCATCGCCCCCTGCCCTTTAGAGCTGCACAGTCATTTACCTGACAAAAACACTGGTGATGTGCTCTACCAAATAAGGGGAGTAAACCAAGAAAGACAAAATAAGAAATCCAAGAAAACGTGACTTCCTCCCAGAAGAAAGGCCAGTGAAAGCTGAAGGGTGTCAGCAGACACACGGCGCCCAGGGTGAGAACTGGACGCACCAAGGCAGAAAGGGAGCAGGGCGTGAACCAAACGGCCAGATAAAACCCACAGAACTGCCTGGAACCCTCACTCTTTGAGATGACACATCTTATGAAAAATTACAGAACCGAAAAGGAAATATTGCAAGATGTACAACCATTAACAATGGGCACAAGGTGAACTTACCACATGAGAAACGTTATCAACTAAAGAAAAAAGGGCACACATAATCATACTACCTGGCACGGCGTGGCTGGACGGTATTCCCCTGGGTATTATTAACATTTATTTTCATACCAGCCCTCCAAAATGCAGCTCAAATTACAGTTACCTTGATGTGTTAGTTTTAATTGTACACAGGACAAACCTGGCTGCTAGCTCTGCAGCACACACATCACTGCTCAGACCTGAGACCACTCACATCACTTCCTTCCGAGCCTGCCAGCGACGGGCTGGTGCTGGTGTGGTTCAAATCACCCACAGACAGCAAAGTGTGTAGTAGTCTTGCCTCCTTGTATCCCAAGGATAAATCAACACATTTTACTAAAAATGAATAACTGGTTTTTTTTGTTTTTTTTTTTTTGGCCGGGGCCAGGTTTGAACCCACCACCTCCAGTATATGAGGACGGTGCCCCACTCCTTGAGCCACAGGCACCGCCCCTTAAAAATGAATAACTGAAAGTAGAAATTCACCAATAAATATAAAAGTGCAGCAAATAAAGTGACAACACTAGAAGTAAAATTCACATAGAATTCCTCCTTCAAATGGAAGAGTGAAAGAGAATTTTTTCACATAAATGAAGAAAGTAGTTGTGATGAAGAGGATAAAGATGTTCCAGAGAGAGTGATGAAGGCAAAACACTTCACAGGCAAGAAACTCTCAGAGATATCCATGACATTGAAAGTCCAAAGGGTAAAATGTCCTTAAGTTAACCCAAACTTAGAAAGGACTAGGACAGTTCCCTAAAGCCACAAGAGATGCTTGCTCCACATTGTAATTTACACAAAATGAACAATGGTGAAACTATTCTAAGTTTTTACCAAAAACAAAAACAAACAAAAAAAAAAAAACCTGCTTTAATTCTCAACATTTCTACAGCTTTAAATTACAACGTACCAAATAAATACTAATTACCCAAAATATATATTATCAAAAGTAAATGAGTTTATAATGTTTTGACAAAATTAGATCATGAAAAACTGTAATTTTTATCTTTAATTATTAAGATCACTTTCACAGTTTTAGCTCAGAACAGTCATTTTTACCATCCCACACTACTGTGCAAAGCAAAGACTATTTGTACTTAATTTTTACAGCTATATCATGTATTACTTTGCTAAAAATTAAATAAACAGTACATAGCTGACTTATTTCATTTCCTATTCCAAAAACAGAATTCCAAAGCTAAGTAATTTATTAATATAAAGAAAGAAGTTTATTTGGCTTGCAGTTCTGATCCTGAGAAGTTTAAAAGCGTAGCCCTAGCACCTGGTGAAGGCGTTCCTAGGGCATCAGAACATGGCACAGTGCATCACAGGGCAAGAGGGTGTGTGCAACAGAGAGAAGTGTGGGGCCAGACCACTCTATCTACAGTGACAACCCACTCCCTCTGTAATGAGCCTGCTTCTATTATAATGACATTAATCCATTCATCAGGGCTCTGCTTTCCTGACCCAGTCACCCCTTAATAGGCCCCAGCTCCTAACACTGAAGCATGGAGATTAAGTTTCCCATCTGTAAATGTTGAGGAGACATGTTCAAACCATACCAAGCCCAGGTATTTAATACATTTTTGCTATAAAAAATTATGAACACAGGAGGGAAGAATTTTAAAGAAAAAGGGAGAGGAGACAGCAAGATGGCAGCCAAGTAACAGCTTCCTTGCATCTGGGCATCGTGAGCCTGGTAAGATAAGACTCCAGGCATCCCTGGCTGGTGGGATCTGCCTATAATCATCCCTTTGAGGATACAGGGAATCAGTGAGAGACTTCTGGACCCCAAGAGGAGGACAAAAATAGTGGAAAACTGGCAAGTGGTCTCATGTGTTCAATCGGTCTAATCCCACTGACAGCTGTAAGTACAGTAACAGCAAGACTGCAAACCAGAAAGGCCTAACCTGTGAACTGTTTTGGTGTTTTTGGACTTGGCACTCAGTTGAACTGCCTTGGGGAGAGCTTGACCAGGAGTGCAGAGAACTTTGGGTGTTGTCTAGGGCCCCAGTCTGAGCAGCTGAGCCGGACGGAGCTAATTGTGTTTGGCTGTGGGTGGTAGGGAGCCATTGAGGGAGAACTGGCCCAGCAAGATCCACCCTCAGGGTTGCAGAGCAAGGATGGGGCGGGAGCTAGTAACCTAGTGACTGAGCAGCCTAAAGGCAGGGACTGAGCTGCCTTACAGCCCTAACCCTCAGGGGGAGAGTGAGACCAGTTTTGGCACACTGGGTAAGTGCATAGCCACTTCAGCAGTGATTCCAACGACAAGCACTATCCTGGGAAAGCTTCTGCTTAGCAAGTTTAGAAGTTTAAAGTGCCTTTTAGGAGGGCTGAAGAGAGATTTAGGGTGTCTACCCTATAGGGTTTGAGAAATCAGCAGAGGCCTCAAGTTGTATCAGCATTGTGATTAACATCTCATACCCCAGAAGACCACCTGTTGCCCAGACAATATTCAACAAGACATATATACTGCTTTGCTTTTGGTTGTTTTGTTTTTCTTTGTTTGTTTGTTTGTTTGTTTGTCATTGTTTATTTTGAAGTTGTTGTTGTTTTGTTTTTTAATTTCAATCTTTTCCGTACAGATTTTTTCTTTTCTTTCTCCATTTTTCTAGTTTAAATACAATTTCCCATTGCTGCCTTTTTCAATAACTAAAACTTCATTTTTTGCTAGTATTTCTACCCCTATTATTTGGTTTTTCACCCAATTTTATCCCATAAAGTTTTCTGTTTGCTCGTTTTGGTTTGATTTATAGCATTTTTGTCTTTCGTCTCTACTTGGTGGAGGTGGGGTACTGTGTCTGATCAGGTTAGCAAAGAGCTGCTGACCTCAGGGGAACCACCCAACCGGGCACCCCCAAAGGTTGGGGTTTTTTTAAGGTTGTGTCAAAGTACCCTACTGTACACCTACCTTGCTCTGTCTCCCTCTTTCTGTGCCTCTCTTCTTTTTGTCAATATTCCTTTTACCCACCCCCTATCCTTTCTCTATTTACTTTTTGTTCTTTCCTTCTTTCTTTCATCCCTTCTTGCTCTTCAACCTTCTCAACTTTTCTGGTCCTGTACCAAAAGGACTCGTCAAAACCTTAGTCGACAGGCACAGGAATTTAAAGAGCAAGAGGAAGTGAAAGGAAAATTAAGGCAAGGAAACAGATAAAAGAAATCATTCATGAGGAAGAATCATCAGAAAACTCCAGGCAACATGAATAAACAGTCCAGAGCAACCCCTCCAAGGGACCAATAGGTAGCTACTGTAGAGGATTCCACCTATAAAAAAATGTTAGGAATAAAAGAAAGGGAATTTAGAATACACAAGATGAAAACAATGAAGGAAATGATGGAAACAATGAAGGAAACTGCTGATAAAGTGGAAAATAACCAAAAGGAAATCCAAAAACAGAATCAAATAAGAGATGAACGATATGAAGAATATAGAAAGGATATAGCAGAGCTGAAGGAA
>CAUYPK010076020.1:0-66356 GCA_963574355.1 Loris lydekkerianus
GCCGCAGGCATGGCTGGGTCTAGGTGAAGGAAGGGCCGCAGGCATGGCTGGGACTAGGTGAAGGAAGGGCCGCAGGCATGGCTGGGTCTAGGTGAAGGAAGGCCTGCAGTCATGGCTGGGTCTAGGTGAAGGAAGGCCTGCAGGCATGGCTGGGTCTAGGTGAAGGAAGGGCCGCAGGCTTGGCTGGGTCTAGGTGAAGGAAGGGCCGCAGGCTTGGCTGGGTCTAGGTGAAGGAAGGGCCGCAGGCATGGCTGGGTCTAGGTGAAGGAAGGGCCGCAGGCATGGCTGGGTCTAGGTGAAGGAAGGCCTGCAGGCATGGCTGGGTCTAGGTGAAGGAAGGGCCCCAGGCATGGCTGGGTCTAGGTGAAGGAAGGCCTGCAGGCATGGCTGGGTCTAGGTGCTCTGCAGCTTTCTTGCTCCGTCTTTTGCTGTGCTTCACCTAGGTGGCTTTGAGCATAGGCAACCTCTCAGCATCACCACCCATGTGGAGGGGGTCCTTGCTTCCCATAGCTCAGCAGGTCTGCCCCATGTCAGTCTAAACATGTCATGTGCCTGACTCTAAGGCAGCACCATGGCCCTGATTGGCCTGAGTGGCACATTCCTGTCCCCTGGAGCAGGCTGGGATGGGCTGGAGTGCAGTGGGCCCCCCACAGGGGCTGTGGTATCTGGAAGGGCCCAAAAGGACGACTGAGTGCTGCTTCCACAGGAAGGGTCCAGTTGGGGGATTGGAGCTATGAGGCCCCTGAGCCCCATCTTGGTGGATCCTCCCTCTCTCCTGGGGCGAGGGGCCACCCCTGTGATGTCTCAGGCCCTGTCACTCTGGGTGCCCCTCCTAGCACAAAGGCAGGGCCATGGTAGCTGGTGGGGGCCATGTCTGGTTGTGCTAGGAGATTGAAGGCAGGTGGCAGCGCACACAGGAAGGGGATAAGGGGACCCCCCCCCGCCATTCCTGACTGGGCCACCCAGCTGCTCTGTTCTGCCCGTAGGCTGGTTGCCCAGGGCCTGGGGGCTCCTCAGGTGGGGACTTGTCCAAGGAACTTGGCTATGACAAATGGAAAAACTGAGCAGACATTTCAGAAAGGGCGTGTGTGGAGCAGGGTTGAGCACCCCTCCGAGTGCCAGCACCAGGCAGGCTCTGAGGCTGGAGGGGCCTGGCCCTCCTCTTTCCTATGCCCCACCCCCAATCACCTAACACATACCTGTCCGAGATGTGCAGGGGTGGCCCAGACACCTGGGGCTCTGGCACAAAGCTTCAGTCAGGAGAAAGGGCAGAGCAAAGCGGGGTGGGGAAGGCTCAAGGGCTCTGCCGTGGGGGCCGGATTGGTGCCAAGCCTGTGGGGTAGGAGCAGGCCCCGCCTGGACAGCCCCAGGGGTGGGCATATGGTGCAGCCCCCTGGGATGTCTATTGCTCTGAGGAGCCCCTCGGATGAGGCTCTGTCTGCTTGCCCTGGCCGCCCGACTCAGGGCCGTCCTGGTGGAAATGGCTCGCCGGTATCAGCACCTGCGGTGCTCCCATTTTACCACTGAGGAACCGAGGCAGAAAAGCTGGGCCTGGGATGGGAGGACCCCGAGGCAGGGGTTTTCGTGGTGTCTGCCTCCTGTTTCCAAGCCTCTCCTGACTCCTGGGCAAAGGGCCCCTAAGTCCCACAGACCTCCCTTGGGGGGGCCTGCATGAGGAAGGCATAGGGGGCATTTCTAGGCTCCTGAGGGTGGCCTGTGCCACACCTCTGCCCCCAAGGATCCCCGCTGCTAAGCATGTAGGGCTGGGGCAATTGGAGCTCCTTCCTGCTGGAGCATGCTGCTCCCTAGCTGTGGGGTGGCGGGGCTGGGGCCTTGCATCTCTGCACATAGCCAGACGGCCAAATCAGACGGGCAGCAACATGCTTTGTGGTGAAGCCAAGTGTGGAATTCCGGGGTGCACAGCCCAGAGCATGGTGGTGGGGATTCCCTGGAGCACAGAGGCTAACTCTTATGTCTTCCAGACACTGGTGACACTGATGTCCAGGATGGGGACCTGGACAGGAGGGGTCAGGCCCCTTGTTCCCCAAGGAGCAAATGGCAAAACAAGGGCAGTTCTGAAGTTGAGGGGAGTCAAAGTTTCACCATCTTTCCCTGGCCCAGGCTGACACCCCCAGCCCTATCCTAGGCCTAGCCTCTCCCCTCCACAAGTCTCATCCTGACCTGGTGCCTGGCCCCCTGGAGGCCACTGGTCCAACAGCATGCTGTCTCTGCTTCAGTTCCCAGGGCAGTGCCAGGTCCCAAGACCATGGCTCAGGAAATAATGAGGACTGGCCAAGCATGGCAGCGTGGCTGCAGGGCACCTGTGCTTAGCGGCCCTGAGAGTGGCCTTCCTGCCCGCTGAGTCCAGGGCCTAGGATGGGGACTGGAGCTGACCTGGGGGGCATTGTTCTAAAGTCCAGCCTGGGAGCCCAAGGAGGTGGGGGGACCTGGACCTGCTTTGGAGGAGATGTTGGGGCAGTGGCTCAGACCTGCGGTCCTAGCACTCTGGAAGGCCAAAGTGTGAGGACGCTTGAGCCCTGGAGAGGCTCCAGGCTCTGGCGGCCCTAGAGCTCGTGGCTCAGGAAGGGGCCTGTTGACACAGGTGCCACACACTCCAGTCCCCACCTGCCCCACGGGGCTCGCTTGGCCATGGGACCTTCCATGCTGATGGGCATCCGGCTGCCTCCACCGGGCTGTGGGGCTCTATTCAGGCAGCATAGGCCTTGAGTGGACAGGATGTTGGTCCTCTGCAGTGATGGACACCCTCGTGACTGGGAGACTTGGGGCTCCCCCATCTAGAATGGTAGATTGGTTCCTATCAGGGACAGGCGTGGGGGTCTTGAGCAGTGCTGGTGGCCACAGGCAGAAGGCTGGCCATCACATACCCCCCATGATGCCTGAAACCCTGCCTCAGTAACCAGCAGGAGGCGGGCAGAGTGGTGCCAGCCCCTAGGCCTCTGTGTCCTTACTCTGAAACTGGGCTGACAGGGTGCGGGGCAGACGCCGGAGCCCTGTAGGAGTAGCAGCTTCTTACCCGCCCCCTCCACCATCACACCCAGTGTATCACTTGCTCCCATGGGCCCGGGATTGCAGACTTAGTGCCAGATGAGGAAACTGAGGCCCAGAGGGTTAAATGACTCCCCAAAGGCTGCCCAGCTACCAAGGGCAGGGGTGGGTTCTGACCCCAGGAAATCTGGCCCCAGATGCCTCAGCCCCACCCCTCACCCAACCTCCTGGTCTCTGGGCCACCTCAGCTACCTGCCTGCGGCTGAGGAGGTTGTGGGCTTGCAACCTTGGGGGCAGGAACCCTCACTCTCCCCCAGTGCTAGGCCTGGGCTTTGGGCGGGTCCCCACCTCCCCTCCTGGGGGTCAGCATCCCTTGGACAACGCCAGGACAGGGCACTGGCAGCTGAGGCTGCTGCTGCTGCTGCCTCTTGGGATGTGGAAAGGGAGGACGGAGCTGGAGCAGGGCAGAAGAGAGGCAGGGTCCCCTCTGCCCTCCTCCGCCCTCCCCCTTCCTAAAGCCTCCTCACTTCCCGCCTCTGCTGGCGCCTTTCTCTGGTGACAGCTGCTGTGGGCAGGTGGGCCACCAGAGGGTGGAGCCACAACAGGCGGGGACAGACCCCAGGGAGCCGGGTAGCAGGACAGATGCCTGGGGACTAGAGCCTCTGACACTTAGGGTCTTGAGACCCAGAGGGCAGCTGGGGAGGCCTTCCTACTTTGTTGCTCTCCAGACCCAGGAGAAGAAAGAGTGGCGGGCTTCGAGAGCCCTGGCCCCCCAGCACCACTGGTGAGGCCTCACCTACCCTTCCTTGGACAGGCTTCAGTGACCAGACACTTTGGGATGACACAGACCTGAACTGCAGTCAGCCCCGGGTCCCAGGGCCTCTCTGAGCATCTGTGGCCTCCTCCAGGGGATGACAAAAAGCCAGCTGCCCCACGGGGATTGTGCTTGAGTTTGGCCCTGACCTGATATATTTCAGGTACCCAGGCAACGTGTTCCCCTGTCCCTCTGAGCGTGTGGTGCTGGGCAATGCATGGCCATGGAGGCGCTTAGGCCCGCCTGGTCACTGCTACCTCCAGCAGGTGCTGAGGGCCCCTTGAGACCACCTGGAGGTGGCTACTGAGGATCACAATGGGAAGAGAATGGCTCCCAGCCCCATCGCTGTCCTCCCAATGTCCAGAACCTTGGGAAAGTTCACGGGAAGTTGGTGGCACTAGGGCAGAGCCTGGTGGCTTTCCATGCTTTACCATTGGAAGCATGCAGCTGAGCCTCGCTGGGGCCCGCAGCTCGGGTTGGGGGGCAATACCGGTGCCCAGGCCTGACCCTGCCCGTCCTCTGCCTCACCCCTCTCTGAGCATGGACGCAGCTCTCCAATCAAAGCTGGCCTGGGCGTCCTTCCCATCTCGCTTCCTCTTCCCTTTGCTATTTCCTTTCGGCAATTCATCAAATTAGCATGATTAAGAAGACAGCTGTCTGTTTTCAGTAAAAAAAGTGTGTATCCTCATAATATCCAAAATTTAAAAAATAATAGTAAAATTAAAAAAAGAAGAAGATGGCCTGACTTCCCAGGTTGGCCCCTCCATGGGACACACCTGGGTCTCTTATTTAGTATATAAATATACTAGTATATAAACAGTATATAAAACCATTTCTTTTTTTTTTTTTTTGAGACAGTCTCACTATGTCACCCTCGGTAGAGTGTTGTGGCATCACAGCTCACAGCAACCTCAAACTCTTAGGCTTAAGCGATTCTCTTTCCTCAGCCTCCCAAGTAGCGGGGACTGCAGGTGCCCGCCACAACGCCCGGCTATAGTCACTCTCTCTTGACAAGCAAGGACCCCGGGCTGGCTGCAGGGAGGCTGGGATTCGCTCCCTGTTACACATTGCCCTGTGGAGAGGGAAGCCGAACCCAGCCCTCCACCAGCCTGGCTCTGAGTGTCCCTCCACGCCTGGAGAGCCCACCTCCCAGATTCTGAAAGTAGAAGGAGCCCCCACCCCCCAGAGCATCTTTGCAGCAAGGTCCCAGGGTAGTGCCGGGACACATGGTTAGGCCCTGGGGCCTTCTCATCTGCAGACCTCTCCCCACTGGAGCTACACTGCAGACCCCCAGCATGTGTGTACCCAAAGATCCCCTTCCTAAACATTTGTCTAGCAAACAACACTGGACTTTCCTCACTTGTCTCATTGTGAAGGATGTGGACCTGCCCACTGGGAGCTGAGAGCCTCACAGGGTCGGGAGTCCACGTACCTCCCCCTGTGGCCTCGGCAGATGGACCCGACCCAGGCCCTGAGCTGGGCCTTCCCTGCCCCAACCCCTTAGGGCACGGAGCCTGGATGCCCTCCTGGGCCTGGGCGGGTCCTCCAGACTCCTCTGGTGACCTTGGGCGAAGCCTCCCTCTGCCCTGAGCCCAGCTCTGCAGCTCTCTGGGGAGCGTGCCCCTGCCAGATCTTAGGACGAGCAAACCAAGAGATGAAAGGGGAAACGGAGAAAAGGAGAGAGAGGCAGGCAGTTGGTTTTGGCAAGATGGGAAGAAGAGGGTTTTGCATTGTCTTTTCAGCTCCTACCAAAGTTTTAAACTTGTTGGTGGTGCTAAAGCTGCTGTGCCCTGGGGGCTTCACGGGGTCCACTTGTGCTTCTGGAGGGGTTTCAGGCCTCTCTGCCAAGGGCAGCTTTGCCCCAAAGATCCTAAAATAGAATGGAAATTTGGACATTCCTGAAATTAACCACTGCAAAGCTCGTGCTGGGTGGCCGCTGCTGCAGGGCCTCACCGTGCCCAGGCCACCAGGGGCTGTACTGTGTGAACCACCATGCCTCTGGGCTCCGGGGTGGCCGTGGCTGCATCCTTGCTTCTGGTGACTTGGGAAATGCTGGGACCAGGCCAGCAGCACCATAGGCAGAGCTCTTGGGCCTGGCCCACTGTGGGTGGGTGGTGGGTGGCCGGCCACAGCTGGCTCTCTGAGGGCCCAGGGACACCAGCCTTCTATGTGGCTATCCTCTCTGTTCAGTCCTCAGTGGCCCCTTGGACACCAAGTTCCCTGGCAGGAGGGAGATTGGCTCTGCCTGGGTTGCTAAGGATGGCGGCACCATCTCTTCCCTTGGGCCATCTCTTCCAGTGGCCCAGCCGTGTCTACCATATCTTGAGGGCCAGGGCTCACCCCCAGTACTCTGGGGTGGAGCCTACTTGGGGGGAGAGGGCCTGGGGTCCCCAGAGCCTTCCCCAGGCCCAAGTGTCTGCAGCGGATCCCTGGAGGGATTTAATCATGGAGCCGGCGCTGACCCGGCATCCCCGCCCCTCCTGTGCAGCCTCCTTGGTGCGGCCCAACACATCACTGGGCAAGCTGAGGCCTGCCCTGCACGCGGATGAATAGTCATGAGGGATAAAGGGGTGGGCCGTGGGTTTTGTTGTTAGATGCAGCCAGTTGACAGAACTAAGGGAGATGGGAAGAGCGAAAATGCCAACAAAAGGCCCGCGTGTTCCAGAGCATCCTTGGCTCCTGCCGCCCTAGTGCGGAGCTGCTCCCCCTCTGTCCACCTGCCTGGCGGCCGCGACTCCACCCCTCTCCTCCCCAGCCTCCCAGACCCATGCCTCGTCCCGCGGGTCGCCAGCCCCCTGGCACGTGCAGAGCCCCTGGCACCTGCCATGCTGTACGTCGGTGACCCCCTACGGCACCTCGCCACGGTAGGTGTGGTGCATCCTTCACAGCATTTATTTTGGGGACTTTGGGAAGGGATTTGCTGCAGTGGAGAGTTCAGAATAGTCACTTGCCTGTCTCCCAGGTTAGGCTCCTGTTGCCAGTAGGGGTAACAAGAGGCAGGAAGGGAGGCTGGGGGGGCTGCAGGTGGGTCCTGGGCAGGGAAGCAGGGCCGAACTGGGAGACAGTTGCCAGGGCTGGGAGGCTGGGGTGGCATCGCTCAGGGCTGGGAAGCCGGGCCTCTGCCTTGTGAGCTGAGGGTTATGATGCTCCCGGTTTAGGCACTGGCAGCTCTGTCCTGGACTCAGGGTCTCCATGCTGCCCTCCCCTGCCCAACTGCCAGGAGCTCAGCTTTCCCTGGGGTCATCTTTGCCCCCAGGGCTTGGTGTGAAGCCTCCTGCCCTGCTCCCAGGCCCAGGAGCAGCCTCACTTCGGAATGTGCTCATTTGACAGCTCAATGTGGGTGGGGCGGACACTTCTCTTCAGCTGTGCTCCGGGTGGTCTGAGCTCCAGGTGAAGCACCGTGGCCTCAAGGCCTCCTACCACACCTCTTTCAGGGACAGCTGGCTTGGCAGGGGCATGAGGGCAAGGGGAGGGAAGGAATTGACTATGGCTTGTGCATGCCCCCCATGGCCTGAGCCCCAGGGATCTGGATCATTTCCAGACTTGCCAGGTCCCCGGGGGCCCAGGCAGGCACCAGGTGCTAATTGAGCAGGTGGGAGCCTGGGTGCGGCTGCTCCATGCAAGGCCCTCCTTCTTTCCGGGAAAGTTAGAGTGGGGTCCGTGGTATACCTGCCACTCATGAGACCCAGCAATGGGCAGTCGAGGGAGTCCAGGGGTCCCAAGCCAGTCCAGGACAGGAGCTGACAGGTGCAGCGGGAGCTGGGCATGGGGGCCTTTGGAGAGAGGGGTGTATGTGTGTGAAAGTGCGTGTTAGTATGCACATGCAGATGAGGAATGTATGCAAATGTGTGTTGTCTTGGGGGTGTGCACATGTGAGTGTAGTTGGTATGAATGTGTGTGTGCAGGGGCCATTTGGGGTGTGCGTGCACGTTTGTTAAGTGACCGTGTCTGTGAATGTGGGATGAGTACATGAATGTTTATACCTGTGGGTGTGTCTGTGTGCCCAGGAAAGCCTGTGATGGGGACAGAGGCAGTGTGTGTGTGTGTCCCCAGAGGCTGGGAGAGGGGTGTGTTGGCCTGTCTACACAGCATGACCCGGGCGAGGGCTCCATGCATGGAGCTTGGGAGCAGCATGGTCTCGCCACACGCTTGGTGTGACCCTTTGGTCTGAAACCCAGTGCTAGGACTGAGCCCAGTGCAGGGAGCTGCGGCCCTCCCTGGTCTGTGTGTGTCTGTCACCCACTTGTTCATTGATTCATCTATCAACTAACGTGCTGTTATTGGGGATGCAAAGCAGGCCTGGGCTCTCCCAGGGGAGCAGCCTTGTGCCCCAGGCTCTTAGTGCAGGTGGTGGTGAGCCGGGAAGGGCTGTCTCCTAGCCACTGGGCCACCTGGAACCCCAGGCAGAGCCCTGGGCCCTTGGCCTGGAGTCCTGTGTCCTTGCCCAGGAGGCCTGTGTCCTTGCCCAGCCAGAAAGAAGCCTGGGGACCTGGGGGGCTCTGCTACCACCTTTCCCTCTATTGGAACGGGCCTTGCCAAGTGACTTCCCTGCAGGAGCACCCAGCTGAGGGTGTGATACAGTGGCTGCAGGGTCCTGAGGCTACACCTCTCCTGAGAGGCAGGTGGGAGGGAGAGACCTGCCCCCTGGGCCACGGGCACCCCTCCCTGTATGAGCTGCTGGTATCCACCCTTCTGCTGCCATCTGGTGCCCTGGGGACCAGCAATGGCTAAGCACTAGCTCCTTCTCTTTTTAGACCAAGGCTGACTGTGGTCTGTTCACTCATTCATGCACTCATTAGTTTGTTCATATGTCAATCGAGCACCTTTCCCCGAGTGGCTCCAGAGCCTCTGCCCCTTGCAGGGGAGAGGGGGTGTCATCATCAACTGGGTATGTGACTCAGTTTCCCTGTTTCCATGCCAGATTTGTGATCTTCTCTTATGCATTAAAATGTGACCAGAAAGAAGACGGTATTTAGTTCATAAGATTTTAAACCCAAAAGGAACAAATGCAGTTTTGTTTTGGAGTTTTGACGTGATCTTGTCTGCCGACTTCTGCCTTGCTGTGGTGTGGCTGCTCAGGGGCTGGGGGCCAGCCAGGCCTGGGAAAGAAGCGTCCGAGCTGCAGGATGCTGTCTGAGCCTGTAGCTAGGTCTCCTGCCTGATGCCTCAGTGTGGGGTGAGGCTCCAGGGTGGGCTTGGGGTGGTCTCTGGCACCGTCTGGTCTTTAGGAAGTGATGCTGCATTCTGAGTCTCGGTTCCTTCTCTGTGAGCTGGGCAGTGCCTACCACGCTGCCTGTCAGCCAGCAGCTGCACTGTGGGGTCACAATGGCCAGATGTGTTTGTAGATCGAAGTGCAGAGAAATCTGATCCAAGGAACCGTGATCTTGGTTCCTTCCTCCTGCAGCCTCAGCCTCTGTCTTTGTTTGCGTCTGGACTTTCCTTCTACACTGAGGACTCAACAACCCCTGAAGTGGCTTTGGCCAGAGGATGCCACATACTGAGTTTAGGGCTCCCACTTACTGGGGTTGTTCAGTGCCGGGCCTCGAGGCCCATGCTGAGATGAGCTCCGTTCTCCCACCTGCAGCAAGGAAGGAGCAGATGCCACCGCAGAGGTGGGCTGTGGAGATGTGGGTGCTGGCCATGGCCCCTCAATACCCAGAACTCTCCCTGGTGCACCAGCAGTGCCACCTGACCTCCCAGGGCCACTGTTCTTCAATGCTCCAGGGTCTCAAGAGGTGAACAAGGGTGACATTAGATGCCATGGGCTGTCCTTGTGCCTTTCTGTGTTGAGTGGGGGTCAGGGACGTGGTGCTTGTGGTGGCATTGTGAAGATGGGGCCTGGCCTGCTTCCCAGCCCGTCTGGCGCTGTGGGCATCAGTGGATGTGTGCGCATGAGTGTGGTTGCCATTGTGCCGAGAGCAGGGTGGATGGTCTGCACCCCATGGGGAGGCCGTCCCCTCCATTCCTGCAGAAAGTGCAGCCTCTGGATAGGAAGGGCGCCGAAGGCCAGCCCAGACGGGAAAAGCCAATCAGTGCATAAGAAACATCTGCTAGGCAACTCTTGGAAACAGGTGCTAGGGCCCTGGTGCAGTGCTGGGACCTGCCACAGGGGGGCAGGGCCAAGGCGGGGAGCCCAGATGAGAGAGGCTGCACAGGCCAGGTGGGCGCAGGGAGGTGGAGAGGAGCCCTGGGCCCCTGGACGAGATTTGCTGTGGGGGAGGGTGACCCCGAGGTTTTTGGCTCAAGATAGATGAAATTGCAGCAGGGGCTGTGGTGAAGATGCAGTGTCTGCTGTGGTTGTTCCTGAAGCCACAGGAGGGAGGAGGGGGTGCTGGGAGCCTGGGAAGTGACACCCCTGCTCCCCTGCTGGCTCAGATGGGGAGGCTATTGTGGAAGGGTGTGAGGTGTCAGGCACAGGATGGAGACTGAAGGTGACCTTCAGAATGGGGGCGGCAGAGGGTGCAGGGACCATGCACAGGTCCCCTCTGGGGACAGATGCGACTCTGCTGCTCCTGAGCCCAGAGAAGGGGTGAGAGATGGACCAGGAGTCAGGTTCTTGCCGGCTGGAGCAGCCTCCTGGACACTGGGTATGGTGGCCATCAGGACAGGGAGTGCGGAGATGAGCCAGGGTGGGTGTTCTGGGCATGGGTGATTAAAGCCAAGTCTGGGTGAAGACAGCATGGAGGGGACACAGGGAGACCCAGGAAGCCAGAAGGGCCAGCCCAAGGAGTAGCTGGGAGGACCTTCAAGAGGTGACGTGGCGAGGACAGAAAGGGGACAGAGGCTTGGCTGCATGGAGATACTGGGGACCTGGGAGGGTTCCCAGGGCTTGGAGAGGACAGAGCTCACTGGGAATGGCCAAGGGGAGACCTGAGCCGGGTCTGGGCAGCCACCCAGGCCTCCTCCCAAGTCACCGCGGCTGAGGGAAGGCTCAATCATTCCAGTGGGAGGCCAGGCAGATTCCTTTCCACTGAAGCACTACCTCCTGCCCACCTCTATCCCCTACCCACCTCCTGCTTGCTAGACCCCAACTGGGCACCTCGTCTTCCCCGATGGGTGGTGTCGCTAGCGGGAAACCCACTCTTCCACTGGGGCAGAGCAAACCCCAGGGCCATTTTGGGCACCCTAACATTTGTGCACCCTGCTCCAGATGGGCCAGATGGGCCAGCACCCTGCTCGTGCTCTCCCCACATCCCCCTTGCTGCTCAGATATGGCTCCCGGATGCCACACACTGCCCACTGCTGAGGGAGTCTGAGGGAGCCCGCTGGGACCAGGGCTGCTCTCTTCTCTGTGCAACCCAGAGGGCTCCTGGCTCTGCCCTCCTCTCCCCTGCACTCAGCCTCAGCCATTCCTCCAGCCACAGGCCCTTCACCTGGATCCCCACCTCACCCCCAGCCCTGCCAGCACCTGCTTGGGCCTTTCACTTCCCACAGGGCCTGGCTCGAGCCCCTCCTTGGCTGAACACCTGATTCGGTTTTCTTTCAACCTCTCTTGGTTTCTGGGCCCCTGCATACTCACTGGCCAGTTTGTTCACATCATCTGCTGAGAGGGCAGGGGCCATGTCTGTGTACCAGGTGGCTGCCTCTCCCCCATGCCTGGCTTTGCACTTGTCGCACCCAGATTCTCAGTCCAGCTATCCATGCCATTCCTGTTGCCCCTGCCCCCAGGCCACCCCTGCAGATGCTGCTAAGGGCACCAGGGTGTCTTAGCACCAGCATCTGGCTGGTGCAGACAGAGCCTGATGAGCATCTGCAGGACAGGAGCATGGATGGGCAGGCAGGGGATGTGTGCACAGACAGAACGTGGGCCCCTGGAGTGCACCCTGGGACAGAAAGCTGATGGCTGTCTGTCCCTGCAGGGTTCAGAGAGGGTGAGGAGTGGGTGTGAGCTGTGCTTCTTCCCCTCTTTCATCCCCAAGATGCTGCCTTCCTCCCCACTTTCTGGGTGGGAGGGCTGGGACCAGCCAATATGGGTGGGTAAATAAAGTCTGTGCAGCCTGCAGGCCACATGTCTCTCACGGGTGACGCTGCAGGGCCTGGTGGGGCGCAGACTGGCGACCCCTCCAGAGCCCTCTGCAGATGCTCCAGGGTCCAGGCCGCCCACCTGCCGTGTTTAGCCATCCCTGTACAGATGAAATGGGCGGGAGTGGTGGCCCTGGGCCTCACAGTCCTGCTGACACAGGTCTGGGCAGCCTCGTGGGGCTTCTGGGGGCATGTTTCTCCAGCTCAAGGTGAGGAAAGTTCCACATGGCCCTGGCACAGGATTAGGTAAGGCCTTGCCTCAGCCCCGGGTGAGAGGAGAGGGTGCTGTGTGCATATTTCGGGAGAAGGGGCCCTTCCCCCCAAGCACAAGTCAGATCTTGTTGGCATTTCCATCCGTTTAATCACAGACTCCAGGAGATACTGTGGGAAATACCAGTGGGATGGAGGTCCTGCTCTGAGTGGGACGGGTTATCTCCTCATGGAACCCAGACAGCATGTCAGTCACTACCCCCTGGGTGAGGCTGGGCCCAAGTTCAGACATGCCGGGAGAGGAGGCAGGGAGACTGAGAGGGTCGGGCGCCTGTGCCCTCCTGGGGTGGGTGGCATAGATTCCCTTGCCCTGCAAGTGCTGGGTCAAGGGGAGAGTGCTCAGACTCCTGCTCAGGTGGAGAGAGAAGCCCTGAGGGCAAGGGAGAGGCATGGACCCCCACAGGAGCTCTGGGCAGTCTTCCCCCAACCCCTACCCCCCCCCCCCCCCGCCCGCAGCCAGACCCCAGGCAATGTGCTGCGTTAGAGAACTTTTGTCCAGTGCTGGCTGCGCCACCCTTTGCTGACCTGGTGGTAAAACTGACCACATCTCTGCCCCTGCACAGAGCTCCTGTGTAGCCAGGGAGCAGGATTGATGCCCAGCAGGGTGCTGGGGGGACCAGTAGGATGCGTAGGGCTCTGGCCACCCCTCCCTCTGTGCTTTTCAACTGGTCTCCTGCTCTGACCTGGGTCCTGACTCTGGTCTGTGAGGAAGCTCCATTTTGCACAAAGAAGGGGGCCACACAGCCAGGCCAAGGTGAAGCTGGGGCTCTGACCCAAGTCCCTGCCCCTGGACTCCCTGCCAGGCCAGGCCCACAGTGTGGTGGGGGCTCTCCCCGCGGGAGCTCTCATGGCCTCAGCCCCCCCAGACCTGACCAGCTTCCCAGAGGAGCTAGACTCTGAGCAGGGTCTGGAGGGGTTGGGGGCAGAAAGTGTAAGGAAGGGGCTGGGGGAGCAAGGCAGCTTTCCCATGAGATGGAGGGTCGGGGGTCAGGTTGAGGGGTCAGGGGGTCGAGGAGAGAGCAGAGTGAGGCCCGTGGAGAGCACTGGGCCTGTACTGCATCACAGGCAGCGTGGTGTCCCGTCCTCGCCCTTGTCTGTTGTCCTGTCTTAGGGTCCTAAGTTCCGGTACAGATGCCCGGACACTGGCAGGAGAGGGAAGCAGCTTAGGAGGGAACCAGGACCTCAACTTCAAAAAGTAGCTCCTTTTCCATCTACATTTTTTTTTTTTTTTTTTTTTTTGAGACAGAGTCTCAAGCTGTCACCCTGACATTGCAACCTCCAACTCTTGGGCTCAAGTGATCCTCTTGCTTTGGTTTTTCTATTTTAAGTAGAGACGGGGGTCTCACTTTTTGCTCAGGCTGGTCTCGAACTCGTGAACTCCAAGTCAAGCAATCCACCTACCTTGGCCTCCCAGAGTGCTAGGTTTATAGGCATGAGCCACCATGCAGGCCTTTCCATCTACATAAAAAACAAACAAACAAACAAAAAACACTTGAGAAGGTTTGCGAATTTTAAATAGTTAACATGTGAAATGGGAATCTTGCCTATAGATCAGTGGGTATGTGGGCGCTGGCCACATACACTGAAGCTGGCAGGTTTTAGCCCAGCCTGGGCCAGCTAGAACAATAATGACAACTGCAACAGCAACAAAATAATGGCCAGGCATGGTGGCAGGCACCTGTAGTCCCAGCTACTTGGGAGGCTGAGGCAAAATAATTGCTTGGACCCAGGAGTTTGAGGTTGCTGTGAGCCATGATGCCATGGCACTCTACCCCAAGGCAACAACTTGAGAGACTGTCTCAAAAAAAAAAAAAAATTTATAAAATTCAATTTAATACAAAAAAGGACTGACCCCATGGAGTAGGGAGGTACTGGCTTCATCTACAGTTGAGCTCCAGGGTGGGGGCAGAAGAGGATGGAGGGGGGGGCTACCCAGGCTCACACTGTTCTTAGGGGGGAAGTGGTCTGGCCCCTGGGCACTGTCTGGGCATGGGGCTCCAGACATTGGGGACGTTGTGGCCACTTCTGTCAGTGACTCCTGAAGGGCTGCCCTGGCTGGAACTGCTGTGTGGGTATTGGTCTAGGTTTCGTTCAACTAAGAGCATTCAGAGGTCTGTTCCCCAGAGCATCTGCTCACCCCCTTGGACTGCTCAGCTGTGCTCCCAAGTGAGTGACCCTGGGCCTTGACCCTGGTCCTCGGTAGGGCCAGCCCTGCCCTGGTTTCCTCTTTGCTGGATTTGGGTGCCCATGAGGTGAGATCTTGCATGTAACTGTCCAGACAGTGTGATGTGTGAGGGCCATTTCTCCTGATAAGAAGTCCCAGGTTACAGGGGTTTTGGACCCTCTTGGTCCCCTAAGCGTCCTACCAAGTGGATATTGGCTTCATACCCACTTTGCAGACGTGGGGAGGTACAGCAGTGGGTGGGGTCACACCGGTGGAGCTGGGCCACTGTCCCACCCCGAGGGGGCTTCAGTGGATCAAACAAACAAGGCCTGGGAAGGGGGCTGACACCTGGACTGGCTGTGACCAGAGACAACCCCCTCTTATAGCTGCCCCAGTTCTGTGCCAGTCTCAGGTGCACCCGGGGAGGCCCCAGCAGATCTGCAGAGACAAGAGACAAGGTCTGTGGGGGCCAGGGGTGCTGGAGGATGGGCCGAACTCCCGTTCAATGACCTGATACTTGCTTCCTGGCCAGGAGGCTACTATTTGCTGCTATCCACCTGCCCCCAAAGGCTGTGTGCTTTCCCTAAAGTCCCCCCTTAGAGGGGCTGTAGAGTTTTCCTGCCCACTAAGACAGCAGGCATCCTCAGGGGCTCCTTCATTGAGCCTCTCCCACTCCCACTCTCCCACCCCGTGTCAGTATGGGACCCGAGGGCAGAGGCTGGGGCACACAGGCCACTCCAAACTGATAGCATGCTGATAGCGTGCTGGGCGTCCTGCTCCGGGGCTGCAGAGAGCTCTGCAGGGGGCCTCTGTGGATGAACGCATGTGGGGCCATGGGAGCATCCGGGAGGGCCTGCCTGGTCCCGCAGAGACATGAGAAACTCCCGGGATCATCAGCCCTCTCCGGGTGGGGTCTAATGTGAGATGTGGCGGGTCTGGGAGGGATGTATCCCCCCAGCCTTGGTCTCCTTGCGTGGTGCCTGCCCGTAACATGGCCCTGAGGGCCCCAGGAGAGCCTAGTGTGTCCAACTCCTGGGAGCTGGGGGGATGTGGTGGGAGGGGGCAGGCCACCCGCTGGCTCCTGGGCTCCCGTGCCCACGTTCCCTCCTTGGGCCGGGCCCAGCAGCCCAGTGTGCACATGTAGGCACTTGTGGCCGCCGCAGGCCGGGCGTGTCCTAATTAGCCCACTATCTTGGGAGCTCTTATTGGAAGCAAAACAAACCAAAAAAGTCCTGGTTTTGCCTGGGTCCCTCCCCACTGCCAAGTGGATCTCATCTTGGCTTCTGGGGGAGGGTGCCTGTGTTCTGGGGACCCCAGGCTCCTATGCAGGCATGTCCCAGACCCTGGCCCTGGTTCCCTGGTGCAGCAGCTGTGATCCAGGGGTAGCCAGGCCTCAGGCAAAGTCCCACAACCCTGGATACGGAAGGAAATGGGCAGAGTCCTTAAACCAGGGAGGAGGGAAGGATGAGCCTTTTGAGGTTGCAGGAGGAAGCCAGCTGTATAAAAAGCAGGCCATGCTTCCTAACCAGTGGGGTTCCTAGCTGTGCTCAAACTGCAACCACAGACTCTGCCATCTTCTGGGGGCCCACAGACAGGATGAGCATGCACAGGGAGGTGTCCCCTGGAAGCAGGAAGGAGCAGCATCCCCCGAGTGTGAGGACAGCCTCACCCTGCCTGGCCCAACCCTGTGCCCGACAGGAGGCAGCTCCACTGAGGGAGACTTCGGAGAGGGCTGCAGGGGTTGCCCTGCCTGGGCTGCCCCACCGTCAGGGTCCCCGCGCGGGCCCTGCTTTGCCGCTGCTGGGTGCAGAGATCCTATCAGCTCTCTCTTCTTGGCTCAATGACTAATTCCTTGGCACCTTCCTCAGATCATTAAAGAATGTGGACAAGTTAAAATATGAAGCTCGTTGTCGTGGGGCTGCATCCTGCCCCTCCTGAGCGAGGCGCCCTCACCCTCATTCCCGCAGGAGAGGCTGTGCTGGGCAGCCCTGGAATCCCCTGGAATCCTGGGCTGGGCTGTCCTTCATTGGGGAGGGGTAGGAGCCCTGCAGCTCTCAGGCCAGCCCAGTGACAGGAAAGACCCTTCCTCCACGGTTGGCTAGTCACAGGGCAGAGAAAGAAAACGGGGACTCGGGGACTCTGGGGTGGGCAGTCTGGTACGCTCCATCGTCACTCCTAAGCAGCTGTGATGGGGACCCATCCTGCATTCTTCATTGGCTCACTCATTGGTTCTGTTGGTTCACTCACCCAACAAACCTCTTGGGCAGCAGCTCTGCTAAGAACCCTGACCCAGTGTCTGCAGACACATGTATACAGTTAAAAAAAGGAAACCTGTGGAAGTCATTTAATAATTTGCCTATTAAACAGCCCCAGTTGTGACTGTTTGGGTTTAATACAAAATTGCGAACAAGGAGTTTTGTTTTGTGGCCTGAGTCCTTGGGATTGCAGTGTGCTCACAGCCTTGGCAGGTCCCCACTATCACTGGCCGAGTTTTACATGTTCCCTACCCATGTGGCCAGTGGCACCAAATCATGGTTCCTCCCAGGGCTCACAGTCGGGCGGGGCCCCCAAAACCCTTCCAGAGCACAAACCTGGAGGTGCTTAGACTGGGTCACACGAGAGGGAATTCAGGGTCTGGGGGCTGCTCCAGCCGGTGTGGCCGTGGGCAGATGCTCCCCAGGTTTACAGCCCAAGGTCTGCCTGGTGGCTCCTTCCAGCGGCAGCTCAGGCCAAGGTGTGTGGGTCAGAATGGAAAGCCACCCTGGGTGGCAGTTGGCTGTCCCTGGCGTGGAGTATCTAAGGAAAGTGCTTGTCTGGCTTTTGGAGGCCCTGGAACAGTGACCATGGCATGGTCAGAGACAGCCATCTGTTCCCCGTCCCCTCCTTGCCCATCAGACGTCACCCAGGGAAGAGGCCTCCATGTTGGGCAGCCTCCAGAAGAGGACTGTCCCTCCTGACTCTCCTGGCATCTGTTTCTTATCAGATGCACCACCCAGCCAAGGGATTTGGACATCCAGGGCTCGGAGGAGGCCTGGGGGGGGGGGGTGCTGTGGCCTTGGATGTTTGGCGGACATGTGTTTTGGGGCAAACTGAACAGGAGGGACTGTGGATTATGCGGAAAGACTGAGATATAGAGGCTAAGCTGGGTGCAGTGGCCAAGCTGGGAGCAAGTCTGCCTGGAGCACAGCTGCCCCTGCACTGAAACATAGGGGCTGTGCCTCGTGCTTTTCAGTGTGCAGGCGGCAGGCTGGTGCGCGAGGAGGGGGTGTGCACAGGGCCTGGGGAACCGGCTCCCAGGGTGCCTCTCCCCACCGCCATCCCAGCGTACCAGCTCTCTCCCTGAGGCGCTCAGGTCGCCGCACTGACCCCTGGCCCCTATGTCATCTTCTGGGGTTGCTATGTTACTTGGGGCAAGTCAATTCCATTCTGTGCCTCAGTTTTCTCATCTGTCTAATGAGGACAATAGCAGTACTTCCTCGGGGCTGCGGAGGGGACTGGGTGAGTTTTTGCACAGACCTGGCTCAGCTGGCACAGGGAAGGGTAAATCAGCCTCTGCCACCACCGGTCCTCCAGCCATTCTCCATACCTGCCTTCACCGGGAGCGGAAGGAAAAGAAGGGTGTCTTCCTCACTGGCCCTCCAGGCGAGGTCTGCTCTGCCCTAGATCTGTTCAGGCCAGCACCCCTCCTCATCTGGGGGAGGCTGATCTGTCTGGGGTCCTGGGACCCCACAAAGGAGGACCCAGGGACAAAGCTACTTAAGTTACTATCCTCCAGGTGTGTGGTCCTGGAGAGAAACTCTGCCAGCCAGCTTCAGACCCTGCCTGCGGCTCTACTGACCCCTGCGTGGGGAAGGGCCGTGCTAATAGGAACAAGGCCATTCTCAAAGGGATGAGGCTGTCCAAATGGGGATGAGGCCACTCAAATGGGAAAATCTGGCTCAGCCAGTGACCTGCAGCCCCCAGCCCAGTCCCACTACCTGGATGGCTAGACTAAGGGGTCAGATCTGGTCTCCAGGGCTCCTGGGGGTGCCCCCCCTGGTCTCCAGGGCTCCTGCGGGTGCCTCCCCTGCAAGGCTGGCTGGGGCCAGCCTTGCCTGGCTTCATGGGGCAGGGGGGTGATGCTGTCAAAACTCTGCTACTACTGCCCCTGGAGTGTGCTGCAAAGTCTTCCTGGGCAGGGTGTTGGGAGCCCCCCACCAGACAGCTCTCCTCCCAGAGTGCAAAGGCTGGATTCCACATTGTCAATGCTGGGTGGATCCCCAGAAGCCCTGGCACCAGGTCTGTGCAGAGGGGAAGGCGAGGTGAATATGTCAGTTTATCCCAACACAAGTAGTGGCCTGTTAGAGATGGAGGGTGGGGGGGCCGGGGAAATATTTGAGATGACTGGAGCCGCTGGCCCTTTAAGGCTCCTGTAACAGGACACCTCCCAGAATGGGACAGGACGGACTGACTGTGTGTGCTTTCCCCTCCCTCCTCCCCCTTCCGAGCCAGGCCCAGTTCAATCTGCTCAGCAGCACGATGGACCAGATGAGCAGCCGCGCAGCCCCGGCCAGCCCCTACACCCCAGAGCACGCCGCCAGCGTGCCCACCCACTCGCCCTACGCCCAGCCCAGCTCCACCTTCGACACCATGTCCCCGGCGCCTGTCATCCCCTCCAACACTGACTACCCCGGCCCCCACCACTTCGAGGTCACTTTCCAGCAGTCGAGCACAGCCAAGTCAGCCACCTGGACGGTGAGTTGCCCTGGCTCCCAGGGACTTTGGGCTGGCACTTTGGGAGGACTGAGCGCACCCTGCTGTCCGAAAAGGGTTCCCACTGGCTGGTCTGGCCAGGAGGAGCATCAGGCAGGAGGCGGGTCTCCACCTCTCGGACTTGTGGTCAGAGCCGGCCAACCTCTCAAAGGGCCCCAGAGGGAACAGACTTGGCCTCACCCTGCTGGTGAGGTCCCTGGGGCAGGGGCAGACTCTCTGGTCAGCTTCCCTGCGTGCAGGTGGGGGCTCTGTTTTACATCATGCTCTGGGCTGGGACACAGGACTCCTGCCGAGAGTCATCTGAGCCTAGAAACTGCCTGCTCCAAGCTGGGAGAATCTGCTGGTGGGTGGATTTGGATCTTGCTCTGGGGTCTATCTTGGGGTGTCATCCCAAGCAGCAGTGCAAGGCAGGGAGGTCAGGGTGGAACCTCAAGGCTGAGGACACAGGTCCTTACTGTGTGTGGCGCCCTAGAGGACTGTTTGGCCCAAGGTGGGGATCTTGCCAACTTTGACAAGATCACACGTGCACTCTGCCACTCCCCCCACTGAGGGCTTTGTTTTAACTAACTCTTAAAAGCACCCGACAGCCCATAGGGTTGAATCTGTCATTGTCCCATTTCACAGCTGAGGATGCTGAGGCTCAGAGAGTGAGAGCTTGTGCAGAGGTACACACATCGTAAGTGGGCATGCAGGGTGGGGGCCCGGCATTGGGCCCCCGAGTCAGTGTCCCTGACCTTGGGGCTGCACAACTTGTGAACCTGCTGGCAGAAGAGGGAGTGACTAGAAGGGGCAGAGTAAGGGCTGCAGGGATCCTAGTCAGAAGTGCAGGGCACACTGGATGTTGGGGGGCAGCCCCAGGGGCCTTCCTGGTCTTCTTGCCCACTGAGGAGGGGGAGTCTGGCAATTGGCTGCAGAGGTGCTCTGTGACAGCTCAGGGGAGAGCACAGAAGTCACTGCAGTGTGGCTGCATTCCCGCCCCCTCAGGAGTGCAGAACAGGTGGCTGCCCTACCTCTTCCACTTTAAAAACTGGGTCCGATGATCCCCACAGCCCCACTGGCCAGTACCTGCAGCTTTCCCATGCTCAGAAGGGCCACAAGGTGGGCAGGAGCCTGAGGTCAGCCTCAGCGAGTGGCCGGAATCAGTCCTGCACAGCTGGTCTGGGGTCTGGGATCCAGACCACGGGCCCCCTGGTTGTCTCTGATTCTTGCTGAGGCCATGGGCCTCCCCAGGCTGGACTCCTGGGGCTCTAGGGGGCCAAGAGGGTAGGACGACCAAGGCACCTCCTCCAGGGCTACCTTCCCTGCCCAGTCCAGCGAGTATTATAGACCCCAACCTAGTGTCAGTAAATTATTACCCAGTCTCCTTCCAGCGTGGTGGTGACAGGATTGGAAGATCGTGTCTGTGCAATGCCCAGAAAAGAGCTCAGCTGCAGAAGCCTAGTGTGCTGTCTCATTGTGTCTTGGGGTGCTGATGGAGGCACCTTGTCCTCCGCACCCTGTCTGTGGGGGAGGGGACCGGCACCATCTGTCAACCTGCTCTGAGGCCCAGCTGGGGGCCCTGGAGTCAGGTCAGAGGCCCTGGGCATCCCCACACTGCACACTCTAGTGACTGGAGCCTCCCACCACTCCCCTTCCAGGTTCAGACTTGTTCCCTAACTCCTCTCTCTCCCTTCTCACAGTGGCATCAGGATGTTGGGGGGCCCAGTACCCGCCCCCAGGGTCCTGGTGGGCAGAGGTGGGAGCTCAGTCTCCCTTCCTCTGGCTGTCTGAGGATGGTGGCAGCCCCCACAGAGTAGCTTGGATGGTTTGCACTGGTCCTCCCGGAGGGATGGGACCTGTCCCTCTGTGCTGGCTGCCTCCCCCACCTGGGGATCTCCCCTACTCCAGGTGTATGGCATCAGGTTTCAAGGGATACATGTTTTTGTCTCAGTGCCCTGCCCTGAGTAGCCCCATGTAGTGGTCTGCCCAGATGGATGGATGGAGGGGGCAGATCTGGAGGACTGACCACAGAGGGACAGGGGAGGCTCTGCCTCCTAGCTCTGAAGCTCTGAGCCCCACCTGCTGCCCAAGCAGAGTGGCGATGCCTCTGTCCTGCCAGATGCAGCTCCGGCCCTGCCGCCCTGCAGGTGCTCTTCAGAACAAGCTTGGAGGATGCTGCTGCCTCCTTCCTCCTACTTCCCCCCACGCCCTGCTGCCCTCCATCGACAGAGGAGGGGCGGGTGGGACAAACATTGGTAATGAGATTTTGGCACCTCAGCTCTTTGGGAGCAGACCCCCCAGTGCTCTGTCCTTGCCCAGGGAGGTGGCAGGCAGTGGCTCACAGCACAAGTTGGCCGCCAGGCAGCTGCCTGCTCTCAATTCTTGGGGGTCCCACTGTGAACATGCTTGCCCAGACTTGTTGCCTGGGCCTGTGTTAGGGTCCCAGCGCCAGACCGCACTTGGCCCCTGCCATAAAAGCTGCTGGTAACTGATAGATAATTCATATTTTTCTCAAGTACAATTCCACGTTGATGGCTGTCTGCTTCCCTCTCCCCCTCAGGACACCTGCACCAGCTCCTAGTGACCACAGCTGTTAATTGAGTCTTTGGCCTCTGCTTTGCAGAGGCCTGCTGTGGTCTCCCCACCCCCAGAGGCCATCTTCTCTGACCTCTGGTCTCCTTGGGTCACAAGGAGACTCGTACACACACATCATGTGTGACGCAGAAACACAGACATGAGCCCCCCCCATTCGTGCAGCACATGGACACACAGGTGGACACATAGGTGCGTGGGCACCTCTGCAGGCCTCCCCTGGCTGCTGCCAGGTTCTGACGTCCTCCACCCTCCCCAGAAAGCCAGGAGGATGGGTTGCCACAGTCACAGGAGACTGGGCAGCCAGAAAAGGGATCTGTGGCCACAAGATGGTACCCAGTGGTGGGCAGAGCAGGGCTGGTATTTGGCAGGTGGGACACTGCGTGGCGGGGATGTGGCCTGTGGCCATGGTAGGGACAAACGAGCTGCTTGTGGGACTTCCTAGAGCAGGGCCTGCACCTGGGATGTGGGCGGTTTACGGGTGGTACCCTGGCTGAGGCTTGTCCCATTGGTGGCCCATTGAGGACTTGGGGAGAGACAGATGTGGGGGGGGATCACAGGGGTGGGGCCCGTTGACCATGCGACCGGTCCAGGGATGGTGGAGCTGGGCCACCTGGATGGTGCCTTTATCCCAGTTTCACCTCCTGTCCTGGGAGCCCTCTTAGTGAGTGGACAGTGGAGTGGACAGCCAGTCCCGAGAGGGTGAGCAGGAGTGATTTCCTTTCCCCCTGAGAACAGCCCAGTGTGATAGTGTGGATACCAGGTGGCCCTGGCTTGGCCTCCTCTTGCCTCCAGCTCACTTGGCTCCATCAGGGAAGAGGGTTGGCCTCAGTGCTTGGGAAGTTTCAGGAGAGGACTCTGAGGCCAGACAGGAAGGCTTATGTACGGCAGGAAACCCTGGTCCACCATGACATCTGCACAGAAACACAGAGCCTCAAGGCAGGCTGAGTGACACCACCCACAGCCCATGAGGTGGGTGCAATGGTGAGGGTACGCACAGGTCAGCGGACCCCCCTGGGAGTCCTTCAGCCAGATGGCCTGGACATTGCCCACTGAGCCACCTCCAGCTGACCTCAGACTCTGAGTATGCATGTGTGTGCGTGTCCATCCTGGGGAGAGCTGGCCTCCCGTGGTGCAAGAGAACCCCTCACCACCCTTGGAAAGGATATGGGGAAGGCAGGGCAGGACAAAGGCTCCACTCGGGATTCCTGGGGAGAGCGAGGCTGAGTCAACACTAATGGATTCAGGAGGAAACTTTCCAGCCCCTCAGAGGTTTGCAAGCAGGAGAATAATAGCGGAGGTGTCCCAACATGATCGTGGTATCAATTGCGTTATCCTAAAAGTTTATGGAATGCGTAAGTGGAATTAATACCTTTTACTGGCACCAGAAGCAATTATATGTGTTTAAAGCTGAGGGAAGAGTTTTAACAATGTTTATTGTGGAGATGAAACGTGGATTATTAGGGGAAACAAGATCACTTAGGGAAAAATTGCAGCAATTGGTTGGATCGTGCGTGGCACAGCCAGCAGCAGGAGGGAGCTTTGGCAGGCTGGGGCTGGAGGGTCAGTGCCCAGGACTTGTGCTTGCAGGGTGGGAGAGGCATCAGCTCTCCTCTCTCTATCCATCTGAGGAGCTGGAGGAATCCCCAGCCCTGCAGGTCCCTGAACTTGGCCTTAGAGGCCCTATGTGAGGCCAGCAGGGGCAGCTCTGCGTCCTTGGGTCCTGGCTGCAGCCCAGATGTGCAGACGGGTCCTGGGAGCTGAGAGGTGCAGCTCACCCACTGCCTGGTTCTTGTGGGGGCCACAAGGGAGAACCCTCTGTGGGATGAAATTCTACTCTGTAGATTTGGGACTGCAAAGAGATAGGCTTCAATTTGTGCTTTCTGATGAACATCTATTTTCTAGCACTTGTTCCCAACTTGTGATTAGTGTGCTGTTGGTAATGTAACAGGCAGAGACCCTGTGCTGGGCCCCGCAGCTGTGTGGCAGTAGGCCCTGCTGCTCTGCCCATTCTACAGATGAGGAGATTGGAGTTCCCAGAGGATAGTCAGGATCCCCCTTAGAAGGGACATTGGCCTTGAAGCCTGACTCGGGTGTCAGCACAGCCCATAGCCTCCCTGGCACACCCCACATTTAGCCCCTGCCTGTCCACTGTGCCCTGCTCCATGGGGTGGGCCCCAGGGGCCTTTGAGGACCCAGGTGAGCTGATGGTCAGGAGACATTGACCCCCAGAGTCACACCTTCCTGTGCCTGGGGAGAAGCCTCAGGTGGGCCCAGCCTCCCATCACTCTTCTGACTGACTGAAATTGCAACCAGGTGGTGGAGAGTCCGCCCATCTATCTGCTTTCACTGCTTTTTTTTTTTTAATTGACAAATAAAAATCCCTCAAGAATGTTTTATAGGCAGTGCCCGTAGCTCAGTGGTTACGGTGCCTGCCACATACATAGAGGCTGGCAGATTCAAACCCAGCCCAGGCCAGCTAAACAACAATGACAACTGCAACAAAAAAATAGCCGGGTATTGTGGCAGGTGCCTATAGTCCCAGCTACTTGGGAGGCTGAGGCAAGAGAATCACTTAAGCCCAAGACTTTGAGGTTGCTGTGAGCTGACACCACGGCACTCTACCCAGGGCAACAGCTTAAGACTCTGTCTCAAAGAAAATAAAAAAAGCTTTATAATTAGAATGCTCTGGGGCTAACAGGAGCCTTAGTGGTAAGGAGCCAGGCCAGCTGGGCCCCTTAAATCCACCCTCCCAGGCCTGGCCCCATGTACCTGCTGACAGGTGGGAAAGAGAGGCTGTAGGGGAGGCTGACCCCCTGAGATTGGAGCCAAGATGCAGCCCTGGGTGGCGAGGGTCTTGAGCCATATGGGCTGAGTGAAGTGACAGTCGTGCCTGAGCAGTGAGTTTGTGTTTTGCTTCCTAGCCCCTGGGGTTCCTGCAGCCCAGGCCAGGGGTCAGTGCAGGATTTTCTCAGATACAAAACTGAGAAGCCAAGCTCAAGGTGCAAGGCTATACCACGGCTCAAGGCTATACCACTGGCTCAAGGCTATACCACTGACTGGGGCCCTGGGGGCCCAGCCCAGAGGTCTATGGGTACAGCCCCTGCCTCCAGGTGGAGAAGCCACTTGGCCATGTCAAGCTAGTCTGTCCCTTCTAGGAGGCTAAGAAAGGGGAGGGCAGAACATTCTGGGGTATCCAAGCCCATTACAGGCGGACAGGCTCAGAGATCTGGTGGTGGCTGGGGTTGGTGTTGACAGCCCAGGGTTATGCTGGGGCTATAGCTGTGAGTTCAGTGCATTTTAGGGCAGAAAAACCCCTTTTGAAAAAGTTAACAGCACGTCAGTGAGTAGGAGATCAGAGGACCATGGGGCAAGCCACCCCAGGGATTGCAGGCCCACCTCCGTCCCCGACCCTACCACCTGCAGCAAGGCACCAGAGAGAGCCACTCTCCACAGGGAGGGGGATCAGACACTGGATCTGCCTCTGGCCAGTCACTGAATGTTTATAAGTTCTGGTGAAAACTCAGACTCCACCCACCCATTGTGTGAAAGGCTGACAGATGACCATCCATGCCTCCGCAGCTTGCTAGGCCTTGAGGGAGGGAGCCGACCCATCTCTGCCCACCTGCACCAGGCCAATGTCAGTGCCCAGAATGGCACGCCCACAGGCAGAGGCTCCAGGGCTGGCCTGTGTGCACCTGCCGATCCAGGGCACCTCCCTGTCACCATGGCTGACAAGCCAGGCCAGCTCTATAGGCCTCCATTAACCTTATCACAGCCACAAGCCCGGGTGGGGCCAAGAGTGGTGGGGACTCCCTGCTCCTCCCTACACCCAGTAATTCCATGTTCTGGCCCATGGCCCTGCTAGCTGGGTTCTTCCATCAGGCCAGAGCCTGGAGGAGAGGCCTATGGAGGCAATGGGGTAGCCAGGCTTGGGCTGTCTGTCTAGAGAGTCAGAAACTGAGTTTGTGGGTGGAGGAACTATGGGTGGACGTGGCTGGGGGTGGCAGAGGCTGAGCGAGGCGCCCTGGACACTGCATTCTCTGGGGCTGACAGGAGCCTTAGTGGTAAGGAGCCAGGCCAGCTGGGCCCCTTAAATCCACCCTCCCAGGCCTGGCCCCATGTACCTGCTGACAGGTGGGAAAGAGAGGCTGTAGGGGAGGCTGACCCCCTGAGATTGGAGCCAAGATGGACCCCTGTCCTCGAGGACTCATGTCCTGCCACTCACTCCATGCCCAAGGCCCCCAGATGAGATGCCTGAGTCACAGAGTAAGTCCAAGTAGGGTCCCTCAGCGCCAGGCAGGTAGGAACACTTGGGGCAGCGTGAGAATGCTGACAGCACCTCATACAGGTGTCAGTGAATCAGGATGGTGCCCTCTGGGCAAGCACTGGACACCTGTCGACACACACATCTTGGCAGCAAAACAGAGACTGGAGCTGACCAACTCGGTATGGCTGCCTCCCACCCTGACCTTGGCCAGCTGCCTCTCACCCTGACCTGCCACACTTCAACCAGTTGCCTAGGAGTCCCCTACCCAAAGACGGCTGTCAGTCTCAGCTGCCAAGGGCTTAAGCATGGATCCCACCTGAATACATCTTTGCTCTGCAGTCTTCACAGAACCCAGAGGTGCTGAGGGCCAGTCTGCTGAGACCCCGATGTAGGTCCCAGGAGATGACAGGGGCAGAACATGGAGTTTGAGGTCAGACAGTTCTGGCCTGGGTGCTGGTCCACCCTGCTTTAGTAGGCAGCCTTTGGAAGCAAAGCTCTGGGTCTCTAAATGGGTGATGAAGGTCATATGTGGGCCTGGCGCAGAGGAAGCACCTGTGATGGGGCTAGCAGAGAAGGCAGCATGACTGTGTCCTGTTCCCGAGTCAGGGGGCACAGTGCTCCCCAGCTCCCTGCCACAGAGGCAGAGGCTCGCCCCCAGGCTTCCCTTCTCTTCTGGGTGTGGCCCTTGTCTCTGGCATGGGCCTTCACTCTGCAAGGGGGATGAAGCCTGCCTTGAGTCCAGCACACCCCTACTGCCCTCCTCTGCCCTGCAGTAGCATGCACACCATGAGGGCTGGACAGGTCCGAGGCCCTGTGGTCTGGGGGCCCTGGCTCCCAGGCTGGGCTGAAGGGTGTGTGCTCTGTCTCCTGGGCAGTGGCACTTCCAGGTACTGAGAGTCCCTCTGTGACTCCTGCTCACCTCATTGGGACCTGGCTCAAGGTCATGGCGGGCCAGCTGCCTGGCTCCTGAGAGTGTTCCTGCCAGCCCTGGCCACCCCTCTCCAATGGGTACTATTTGTCCACAGCTTCTGGAATTCTCCTAGACAGCAGTCAGGGCTGAGGACTGCTCAGCATCTGCAAAGCATTTTCTGTTTCTGGTTCATTTTCCTTTGGGCTTCTGGCCTGGGGATCCCTGGCGGGCTGGTGTCAGGGTGTCAGCAGATGCATCTGTCCCCTACCTCACCCCTGAGCCTGGTGCTTCCATAGACTCAAGCAGCCTCTTTCTGTCCAGGCACTTCTTTTTTTTTTGAGACAGAGCCTCAAGCTGTCCCCCTGGGTAGAGTGCCATGGCATCACAGCTCACAGCAACCTCCAACTCCTGGGCTCAAGCGAGTCTCCTGCTTCCACCTCCCAAGTAGCTGTAGCACCCGCCACAACACCCGGCTGTCATTGTGGTTTGGCAGGCCTGGGCTGATTCGAACCCGCCAGCTCAGGTGTATGTGGCTGGCGCCTTAGCCGCTTGAGCCACAGGCGTTGAACCCAGGCACTTCTTTGAGTCAGGCACTAGTGCCAAGAGCCACCTGGACCCCCTGCACATGGGTTGTGGGCTCCCTGGTGAGCAGATGACCAGGGAAGCTCCAGACAGACACCAGGTGCTCTGGGGCCGGTGGGAGGACCAGGCTAGTGGCTGCCCTGGGTCAGGGGCTGCCCTCCTGACATTCTGCCAGGGCCCACCCCCAGCAGTGAGGATAGCAGTGATGTTGTGCACCAGTGCAGGCCACAAGGCTGCCATGAAGGGGACTGTAACAGAGTGAGCCCTGTAGAAGTGTCACCCAAGGAAAGCCCTGCTCCCCGGGGAGGAAGGGACCCAGGGAACCATAGTCCTGGGGCTCTTAACTGGGGTCCTGTGTGGGTTTGGGGGGCTCAGTGTGTGAGCCTACCAACTCATGCAATGCAGTCTGTGGCTCAGCCACAGAGCTTTCCTAGGGAGAAAAAGCGTTCATGGACTTGGGGGTCTACAACCCAGGAGGAGAGCAACATGACCCTAAACACACACACGTGTGCACACACGCACGGGAAGTAGATAAAAGTGGACTCTAAAAAAATCATTTAAAAAATAAAAGCCCCCACGACAGGCCCCGTCTTCCAGAATCTGTTGTAACAGATTCACCAAAGCTGGTTAACGGTATTTGCGGTTTGCAAGATGCTGCATGTCCCGGGAAAATGACAGACACGTTATTATCACCTCTCCACTGTCCTCCTGCCCGAACCTGCCTGCTCCCAGCGCCCATCTGCTGGGGAGCGGGGCGAGAAATTAACAACCCTGCGCGCCGCCCCCGCCCGCCCCCGCGCAGCCCCGCCGGCCGCGGCTCCCGCCAGGCCCCAGTCGTGGGGGGAGGGTGGTGCGAAGAGGGGAGGGCTCGGGGAGGGGCGGGCACACGTTGGCGTTGGGGCAAACCGCTTCCTGCGAGCGCTGCGAGCACCCGCATCCCGGGCAGGCAAGTCTAGACGGCTCCGTGTCAACAGCCGAAGATAAATAAGATTTTATCAGCTCGGAATCTGTTGAAACACATCCATCTAGCGGTTCTAGGGAAGAAGGCAGAAGGGAGGGCGGCAGAGAGGGAGCGTCTCTACGCGACCCTTCCTGTGGCCTAGGGACGGCCACCGGAGCGCCGCCTCCTGCGCTGTCTGGGGAGCAGGAGGGAGCGGGGGCCTCGCCCCCTCGTGGGCCTGGGGCTGCCCTCTGGAAGGACTTCCGTCTTCAGTATTGCGGAGCGTGTCGCCACCTGACGGCGCAGGTGTGCGCAGGGCCGTGGCGGCCTTCGAGGTACAGAGGGGACGAGGGTCGTTCACGCCACCCTGCGGCGTGTCCTGGTCGCTGTCGCTGGACTGTGGGCCTGGCCCTCCCTCCTAGTCGGCTCCCGCAGTGGGCGGTCCAGCCGCCACTGTCGCGCTGGTACCAGGGACAGCTCCCAGCGCCGGCTCCGCCCCAGCTGCGCGCTGCACCCGCCCGCCTCTGACCCGTTCCTCAGTTCTGGGAGACAGACCTGACCCGCAGCCGCCCCCGTACCACGCTTCCAGAGAGGAGCTTTGGCGTCTCAAGCCTGGGCTCTGCAGACCCCATCTTCCAGAATGGTCCTCCTGTCTGCAAAATGGGTGCACGGCTGCTGGGGACTCCAGGGCAGCGAGGGACCTGGGAGAGGCAGTCCACTGAGTAAAGACCACCCCCCCCACTTGTCCCTGCAGCCCCTCACACCATAAGTCTGGGTTTCAGGCTGAGGGCTCTGAGGGTGCTGGGGACCCAGGCCCACCCCCACGTATTCGTGAGCTCCATCAGCTCCTCTTCCTGCCTTTCCATGGCTGCACTTGCTAAGGACACCTGCAGTTCCTGTGAGTCCCCATGGCCCTGGTGCTGCCTGATGGCCAGAGAGGCCACATTGGTGGCCAGGGGTCAGGGTCCCCCCTCTTGTTGGCACAGGAAAGCCCTCTTGTGGGCTGCACTTGCCCCCCCTTGCTGGCTCTCCCAGCAGCTCCCTGTGTCTGGCCTCAGTTTCTCTGACTGTTCCATGGCAGAGCAGGGGAAGGCAGCATTCTCCAGGCACTTTTGGCTGCAGTAACTTGTGATTCTGAGTTGCTGGGGGTGTGTGCAGAGGGATGGGGTGGGGGCTAGGAATCTAATCTGAGATGGAACAGTCCTGGTTTCCCAGGAGCCCGGCACTTGGGTATCAGCTGTTTGGAAAACCAGCAGCTATTTGGTCACCCTGGGGTGACCCTCATGAGTGATGGCTGGAGCCCCAGATGGGCAGCCTGGACCCCAGGTGCATGGATGCTGGAGGCCCCTGCAGGTGGCTCGGTCAGGAAGGGCACCATCCAGTCCTCTAAGGCAGGGTCTGATGGGTCCTGGGTGGATCTCTCGTCCCCTCACATTGTGTGCCGGGGCTGTGTGATCAGAGGGACTCCCACAGTGGCCCAGACTAAGCTGCACAGCACTGCTGCCGAGGCCCGAGGGCTATCAGAGACCCCAGGCTGCAGAGGCTATACATAGAGGCTGACAGGGGAGTTCTCTACCAATACTCAAATGTACAATAGGCACCCAGCCCATCCGCAAATTATGTTTCCTGTATGCAAATACCAAAAAAGCCCAACTCTAGGCTTTTAAAAACAGACTTAGTGACGCAGCCCTGTAGTCAGGGTATTCTCGGTCCCTAGCCCTGCCCCCCTCCAGCAGCTCCTTCTCAAAACCTTCCTGCCCTTTCCTGTTCTTAGCCGTAAAATGTGCATGGAGGTACCTTCCTCTCTAGCTATTGAGGTTGGGGCATAAAGCTCACTCTAGCCACTGTGGTCACTAAGTGAAAACTGCCTGGCAGTTGTGGAACAGATGTCCAGGTTTTGAAGGAAGGATGTTGACAGGAGTTCAGAGCAGGGGCGCACACGATGGCAGTCTTCATGGGGTGGTCGGGAAAGGGGCTCCTGTGAGGAGGCTGGCACTCCCAATGGGGGAATGCAGCCCCACAAGGGTGTGGAGCTGGGATCACGGCGATCAGCGGCCCCCTTCCCCTTCAGTACTCCCCGCTACTGAAGAAGCTGTACTGCCAGATTGCCAAGACGTGCCCCATCCAGATCAAGGTGTCCACCCCGCCGCCCCCGGGCACTGCCATCCGTGCCATGCCTGTCTACAAGAAGGCGGAACATGTGACCGACATCGTGAAGCGCTGCCCCAACCACGAGCTCGGGAGGGATTTCAATGAAGGTGAGGGCCCTGCCAGCCTCCTGGACCACGGAAGCCCCTTGCGAAGCGGTCTGAGCACCCCAGCTGGGAAAGGGAGAGGTGTGGTGAGGGGCTGATAGTATGGCTCAGCTGTTCCCTCAAGCACCTCCCTGGCCCCATTTCTCCTCAGCTGTGACTGGGGCCTTGGGAGCTACTGCTCCAGGCTGGGATGGGGGGTCTGGGAGAGCCTGAGGTGCCAGCCAGCCTGCTGGGGCCCTGTGGATGCTGCATGGGGTGGCCCTTCTGTCCACTGTGCCTGAGCCAGGCACCTAGGACAGAGAGCTGCCAGTAGGCAGAGGCCTCACTGGGAGGCCTTCACGGCTGGGTTTGTATCCAGCTTTGCTATGACACACCCCACGTGGGGGTGGTAAACCATGGCTGGCACCTCCCTGAAGCAGCAACGTCTCCTGGCAGGACAGTCTGCCCCGGCCAGCCACCTTATCCGCGTGGAAGGGAATAATCTCTCACAGTATGTGGACGACCCTGTCACCGGCAGACAGAGTGTTGTGGTGCCCTATGAGCCCCCACAGGTAGGTCAGAGGCCATGCAGGGTGGAGCCCCTGATGGAGACCCTGTCTCACTACACTTGCCTGACCTATCTGTTCTGGTGTGTTCTTAAGTGAAGTCTGGTCATGGGTGAAGTCTGGTCTGGTCTCCCTCACCATATAGGCCAGTTCCCTCACCAGCTCTCTGCACCACTGCCACACTCATGACACCTATATACTATACATGCTGCCACTGCAGCTCTGGTGGGCCTTGGTGTCCCCAGCTCTATAATGGAGTGGGTCAGATGACCTCCAGGCCTTCAGCCTGCCCCTCCCTTCATGCTCCAACACAAGGATGAGGGAGCTGGGGTGTTCTTGGCCTGCCTAGACTAGGTGGATGGGTTGACACAGAACCAACCCAGAACATGCTCCCCATAGTGGTAAATTCTACTCTGGAAGCTGTGAGGCCTGGATGGGGGTGGTTCCTTTGGCAAACAGAGAGCCAACCAGGACACTGGGTCTGCAGGCAGGGAGGGAGTGGGGTACAGGCTGGAGGTGGATGGGCACAGAGAGGCTGGGGTGGTCTGACCTTTGACCCAAAGGCAACAGAAGCTTCTGAGGTGGGGGACCCCATTTTGAGGCTGATGTGTGGCCCACCAGGAGTAAAAGTCTGGGGTGGAGGGAAGCAGAGGCCAGGACAGTAAGTGGGGAGTGGATACCGGGCCCCCAATTTTCCTGTACTGTGTTCTGAGGTCAGAGATGGCTGTGTTCCTTTTGCAGCTCAAACCCTTTTGTTCAGACAAGGTCATGGTGGGCTACACACACCCACTCACACAAGTCTCTGGGCTTGACCTCTAATCTGGGTCAGGGGGATGGCTGGGGCAACCAGACCAGGAAACTCTGTAATCCAGCTCTGAGTCATCTCAGAACCCAGAACCAGCACGGCGTGTGTCGCGTGGTCAGCTTCATGGATGGATGATGGATGAATGGAAGGACAGAGGGTGCATGGATGGATGAATGGGTGGACAAAGGGATGGATGGGTGAATGGGCAAGTCAGTGGTGTGGATGAATTGATGGGTGGGAAGATGGATGGATTAATGGGTAACGGGATAGATGAATGGATAGATGGATGGTAGGTGAATGGATAGATGGGTGGTTGGATGGATGGATGAGAAAATGAATAGATGAATGGATGGATGGACAGACAGCAGAAAACCACACAGCATACTCATGCTTACATCAACCCAGGACCAGATGTGGGGCCTGGGGCCTGCGTGCCAATGCTGAACCCTCTCCCTGCTCCAACTGCATGCAGGTGGGGACAGAATTCACCACCATACTGTACAACTTCATGTGTAACAGCAGCTGTGTGGGGGGCATGAATCGGCGGCCCATCCTCATCATCATCACCCTGGAGACCCGGGAGTGAGTCTATTGGGTGCATGGGGTGCAGCTGGGGCTGTGACTGGGGGGCTAGTCATGAAGATGGGGGAGGCCAAGGCCAGTGGTGGGTGCCCTGGAGGCAAGTCTGGGGAAGGGGCTCTGCAGGCACTGCTTGGACAGACACTGGGCCTTAGTGGGAAGCCGGGGGCCTCGGGTTGACGTCTCAGAGCAGGCCCCCAGCCTGTGGCTGCCTCTGGGGGAATGCTTTCCACTCTGCACAACTCTATGCCCATCAAGGCAGGTCCTGCGGGGAGAGTGGGCAGGGTGGGGTAGGACCCTGAAGCTCATGCCCCTAGTTGTGCCCACCTGACAGTGGACAGGTGCTGGGCCGCCGGTCCTTCGAGGGTCGCATCTGTGCCTGTCCTGGCCGTGACCGCAAGGCTGACGAGGACCACTACCTGGAGCAGCAAACCCTGAACGAGAGGAATGAGGGCACCGCCAGGAGCAGTGCCGCCAGCAAGCGCAGTGAGTGGGCTCAGGCTAGGGCATGCGTGCTCCACGGGAGTGACGTGGAGTGTGAGGAGACACATCTGCAGGGGGCAGTACAAGTATATGTTCGGGGACAGGGGCAACCCTGAACTGCCCTCTGACTCCAGAGGGTGCTGCCCCTGCTGAGCCAGGCAAGCACAGCCCCCAGATAACTTGCTAGTCCCAGGGCCCTGGGCCATGGTGTCTGAGAGGCCTGGACTGGGGTTGCCCCTGCGTTTCTCGATCCATGCGGTTACTGTCCCCTGGACTGTCAACATGCTGTGCCAACTTGAGGGGTCAGCCTGACTGAGTGGGGCGGGTGTCCCAGGTGAGGGCTGGGCTGAACCACCAGCACCCCCTCGCATGTGGCCTGGTGCCCACTGGCTCACCTGCTCATTGGCTCGCTCACCCACCCTGCCTGGCCTTCTAGCATTCAAGCAGAGCCCTCCCTCTGTCCCTGCCCTGGGCACCGGCGTGAAGAAGAGGCGGCACGGGGATGAGGACATTTACTACCTGCCCGTGAGTGTGAGGCCTTGCAGCGCGGCCATCTTGCAAGAGGGATCATGAAGTGGGTACTCATGGCACTCTGACATGTGACCCGCTTGGCTGGTGCACTAAATCACCGAGGCTTTGGGAGGGTTCCTCTCACAGGGCAGGCACTGAGTTCCTTGAGCTCTTCAAGAAGGAGCCTCTGGCTTCGAAATTGGTGTCTGGTGGGAGGATGAGGGCCAGAGCTTATCAGGAAGGAGTGGGCATAGTTCTTAGGGACAGGGACCCCCTCCTTTGGGTCATAGTGAGAAGGCTGGGGCACCCTGAGCCTTGGGGTGCTGGGAACCCCAAGAGAGGAGAGGCACTTTGCCACACCCCCTGGTGCTGGGACATCAGCAGAGGGCTGCTTCTCTGTGCCCAGGTGCGCGGCCGGGAGAACTTTGAGATCCTGATGAAGGTCAAGGAGAGCCTGGAGCTGGTGGACCTGGTGCCACAGCCGCTGGTTGACTCCTACCGGCAGCAGCAGCAGCAGCTCCTGCAGAGGCCGTGAGTCAGCTTCACTCTGGGCTGCCCAGCTAGCATTCTGCCTAACCCCGGGGGGAGGGGTGGTCAACCTAGCTGGAGAGGAATGGGCACACCAGAAACCCCTCCAGAAAGCACAGGAGCTCAGGAGGCTCCTCCCCCAACTCTGGGAAGCCTTCTGGAGCCTGAGTCCCAAGTTTCGCTGCTTCTTTCCCACTGAGGGGCATTGTAAATGGCTGCTGTGTGGGAAGGCCAGAGAGGGGCAGCAGCTGGAGTGACGCTGAGTCGCCCCTGTTGCCCTCACACTAGCTGGGACCATGCCAGGAGCAGGCCCAGTGGCTGTGCCTGCCCACGGTCATGGGCAGGGAGGCCATCAAGAAGAACACTGCTCTCTGGCCTCAGATGTGAGGGTCTTCCCCTCGGGGTAACCGGGGGCTTCCATAGAGGTGGCTAGGTGGGGACAGAGCTGCCTTTGCTTCTTGTCAATCTGCACTCGCTGTTGCTTCCAAACAGGAGCCACCTGCAGCCCCCATCCTATGGGTCTGTGCTGTCACCCATGAACAAGGTGCATGGGGGTAGCAACAAGCTGCCTCCAGTCAACCAGCTGGTGGGCCAGCCTCCCTCCCACAGCTCGGCGCCTGGGCCCAGTCTGGGGCCTGTGGGTGAGTCCCCCTGCTAGTGGGGTCCATGGGCTGGGGGGAAGTCCAGCTCAGGCCCGGGGGCAGGGCTGTCCCTGGCTGGCTCCCTCCAGCACTCCCATCTACAGTGGAAACATGGGCCTTGGCAGGCAAGGGGAACATTCTTATCCTTACAGAGCCTCAGTTTCCCCTCAGCAAACAGCAACAGAAATACCAGACTCACTCCTTGTAAGGGTTAAATGATATAACACCATGTTGGCTGGCCTGGCACGTGCCAGGGGCTCAACAGGGTGGAATTTGGGCCTCCCTCCCTAGGAAGGTCCTTCTGTGGGCACAGATGCTGTGTGGGAGCACCTCCCAGGTATGTCCTGAGGCTCCAGCATCAGAGCCGCAGCACTTGAGCGCAGCTATCCTGCCCCTCATGACCCCAGCCCTCCTGTGGGCAGTCTCCCAGTCCCTACCAAGGGGGGTGAAGAGATGAGGCCTGGGCGTCCTTGCTCATCTCTGGCTAGCTAAGGTGGTGCCAGGCCTCAGTGCCTCCTCTGGTGTCCAGAGGCATCTAGAGCGTGGGCAGAGGCTGCATCAGACAGCCTGCCAGGGTGACCCTGACAGTGTGATCTTCCTTCCACCCAGGCCCTGGGGTACTCACCAACCACAGCCACGCCCTGCCGGCCAATGGGGAGGCCAACGGCAGCCACAGCACCCAGCCCATGGTCTCAGGGTCTCACTGCACTCCGCCACCCCCCTACCACGCCGACCCCAGCCTCGTCAAGTATGTGGACTATGGTGGAACTGAACCCATACTGGCACCCTGTCCCCTGACTTGGGTCCATGGCTGCCACCCTGGGAGCAGTCTGCGTGAAGCCCCATCCAGTCCTGTGTGGTAGCTGCTAGCCCCAGAACAGATAGGCAGGAGACTATCACATCAGTATTCAACAAGTGCACAGGGTGGGGAGGCTCCCTTAGAAGGAGGAAGAGCAGGAGGAACCAGGGGTCCTCAGCGGCTCGCCAGCCATGGGTACTGAGGGTGGTGGGGTAGATGAGAGCCATCTTGGAGCCAGTTACCACCCCAGCCCACCACTCCTGACAGAGTGAGCCCACGTAACCTGAAGTTAACACTGTCTCATTTCTCAAATTCTCTCTGCAGTTTTTTAACAGGTTTGGGGTGTCCGAACTGCATCGAATATTTCACCTCCCAAGGGGTACAGAACATTTACCACCTGCAGAACCTGACAATCGAGGTAAAGGCCCCAGACAGCCCCCTGCCCACACCAGGCAGGTGCAGTCCCTGGCCCTTACCCCACAGAGGCAGCAGCCAGAGGGGCCTGTCCAGAGGCAAACAGCTTTCTCTTCCATCTGGGGAAGTCACTCTTGTGGCAGGGAAATTGGGAAAATCATCCCCACAGATGAGCAGACATAGACTTCTGTCCTGAAGTCACTGTCCAGAGCTCAGACAGGTTCCATTGAGGGGCGTGCTGGATGGGACTTGTCCCCAGGACTCCAGTAGCTGAACGGGTCATTTGGATCTGAGGGTTTTCTCCTGCCAGAATCTCTTGCTGTCCAGCAGCCAGGCTGCCTTAGATTTTAGGGGATGGGCTGTTTCCATGGTACAGGAATGAAAACATGGAAGATGCAGAGGGAGCTGGTCTTGATTTAGTGCCACTTGCACAGGGGGAAACTGAGGCCCCAATAAGGGGCATGGGTGGCCCTGGCGTCACTATTAAACAGCCTGGGGGAGGCTTGGTGCCCATAGCTCAGTGAGTAGGGCACCAGCCACATACACTGATACTGGTGGGTTTGAGCCTGGCCCAGGCCTGCTAAACAACAATGACAACTGCAAAAAAAAATAGCCAGGCAGGCGCCTGTAGTCCCAGCTACTTCGGAGGCTGAGGCAAGAGACTTGCTTAAGCCCCCAAGAGTTTGAGGTTGCTGTGAGCTTTGATGCCATGGCACTCTACCGAGGGCAACATTGTGAGACTCTGTCTCAAAATAATAATAATGATAATAATAATAATAATAATAATAATAATAAAATAGATAAATAAAATAAAATAAAATAAAAACAGCCTGGGGGCTTGGCACCCATAATACAGTGGTTATGGCACCAGCCACATACACCAAGGCTGGCAGGTTCAAACCTGACTGGGCCTGCTAAACAACAATGACAACTGCAACAAAAAAAATAGCCGAGCGTTGTGGCAGGCACCTGCAGTCCCAGCTACTTGGGAGACGGAGGCAAGACAATTGCTTAAGCCTCAGAGTTTGAGGTTGCTGTGAGCTATGACACCACAGTTCTCTAGGGTGACATAGTGAGAGTCTGTCTCAAAAAAACCACCTGGGGCTGCATGACCCCCAATGCCCTGTTAGCCAAGGGGAGAGCCTTGGGAAGCTCATGGGGAAGTCAGTCTGTGATCCCCTGGGGCTCTAGCCCAGGACCTCCAAAGTCTCTGCAACCCTAATCTGACCAGGTCAAAGGCCATCCAAGCTTGTCCCCAGCCCAGGCCACAGGCCAGAGACCAGAGAATCAGCTGGTCAGGGGCAGCTAGGGCAAGTGGCTCGGCCCTGCCCTGCCCCCATGCCCATCCCAGGCTGGGCCAGTGCTGAGGTCCCCTTAACCCTTGCCTCCCCAGCATGTGCACACACTTTGCGTTGCTCTGGGAGGGTGTGGGGAGCCGGGGGCGAGCCAGGTCAGACGGAGGTCCTGGGGAAGGAACCCTCTGCGGGGACTGCACCTTGCTCTGATAGGCGGTGGCGACACTCTTGCAGGACCTGGGTGCCCTGAAGATCCCTGACCAGTACCGCATGACCATCTGGCGGGGCCTGCAGGACCTGAAGCAGGGCCACGACTACGGCGCCCAGCAGCTGCTCCGCTCCAGCAGCAACGCGGCCACCATCTCCATCGGCGGCTCCGGGGAGCTGCAGCGGCAGCGGGTCATGGAGGCCGTGCATTTCCGCGTGCGCCACACCATCACCATCCCCAACCGCGGCGGCCCGGGCGGGGGCGCGGCGCCCGAGGAGTGGGCGGACTTCGGCTTCGACCTGCCGGACTGCAAGGCCCGCAAGCAGCCCATCAAGGAGGAGCTGTCGGAGGGCGAGGTCCACTGAGGCCGGGTGGGGGCAGGACCTCCGCGCTGCGCCCGCACAGGGGGGTTCGGGAGCCGCCCGGGCAGCATGAATGGCGCTGTCCGCCAGGGGCGCTCGCGAGGACCAGGCGTGGGACACCGCGGCAAAGGCCGGCCACCCTCTCAGCCACTGTCACCGTCCCAGACCTCCAGGTGGGTGCTGTCCCCCTGCCTCCTCTTAGGGACGCTCGCGGCCCAGCGAGATCCTTCCAGAGGACCGTCTCTGCCGAGAGACTGCCACACAGTGTTTCCCCACGCCCTGCGGTTCGCGGCGGGGAGCGCCCAGTGACTGCGAAGCGCGCGTGTTTTCAGGAAGCCGCCGGGACTGTCTTCGACCGAGGCGAGGACGCCCTCTGCGGGCGTCAAGAGGGGCCTGCACCCACCGCCAGGCCCCCGGGGCGCCTCCCCCTGCCCACTCTCCCGTCCCTGCCCCCTCCCAAAGCACCCTGCGAACTGCTGCTGGGACTGGATGGGGGCGCTGGGGAGGCACCTGATGTCACCTTGCAATGCTGCGGGCCACACCTGCCTCCCCTGAGCGGCCCCTCAGTAGACAGACTAAAGGCATGTTCCCAGACTCCTGAGAGTTGTTGCTATTTGATAAAATGATACCCTTTTCTATGTGGTGGGTCAGCTTTATTTTTTTTTTAAACTTTCACTCTCAACGTTCCCTTTTGAGTTCAACCAAGTGCCCGTGAGCCAGGCTTAGGATGCTAAGTGACAAACCAGGTAGGCTGTCACTTGTTCCCAGGATGTCTGCAGGGGCAGACATTGCATGTGGCTGGGAATGCCCTCCCTGCGTTCCCTTTGCAAGGTAGGACAGCCAGTGGTCTCTTCCGTGGAGGTGGCAGTTGGGGATGGCACTCAGCAGGTGGGGTAAGTCCCAGCTTCAGGAAGCACCTCAAGGAATTAGGGGGCCCGGGAGTTAGCTTCTGTATGGGCTCACCCATGGGGGCCATTTCTTTCCTTCTGAGCCTCAGAGGCCCAGAGCATCACCTGTCCCAGAGTCCAGCTCCTGGGCAGGGGCAAGGCCACAGGGGGTGGGGTGGGGGGGAGGGACCCTCACAGTGTTACTGGATGAAGAGGGTCCAGCTGCCTGTCCCTGTCAGCCAATATGCAGAGACAAAGATACGTCAGTCAAACCTTGTCAGAAGGCCAGGATTCTGGAGAACAGTGAGAGTAGCCTCTCCAAGACTGTTCTGTTCTCCCATTTCCAAAATTACAGTTTTGTACATAAAAGTTCAAAGCAAAGACCACACCAACCCATAATCCAAATAATTATCAGCATATCTCAGTGACCTATTGCAACATTACAATTCAAAAGTTAATCTCCTAAATCAATCCATCTGAACTACTCAAGATAGGAATCTTTAGAGTGGGAGCTAAATTTACAAAACAGTAAAGGTGGAAGGTGGGAAAGGTCAGGCAGGACCTAAGCCGACCAGCTCAGCTGTGTCACATCGGTCCCAGCCTGCCTGACTTCATCTTATTCTCACTACATGGTCTTTCGACTGTACTCAGGTGTTTTGGTTCAGGGCTGAGTACAGGCTCCCCACCCCCTTACCTAGGGTGTGTGTGTGTGTGTTGCATTAGCTCCTTCAGGTGTGGTTTCCCCCTACTAATATCACCCCACAGAATCAGTTAAGCCCCCCAGGCCAGAGGAAGGTGCAGACACAGCCCCCTTCAGGGTAGGCTCCAAACAGAGACTCTGTCTTGGAACTTGGCAAGGACAACCCCATCTCTACAGAGCCCAGGTGCCAGTGTCTGTGACAACTCAGCTGTTTGCCCCACTGCATACCCTGGGGGACCTTTCTGAAGGCAGAGACCTGGGTGGGGTCTGATGGGAGCAGGCCCAGGAATGTCAGAGCTCTGGGTGACTACACCTGGCAAGCAGGCTGAGGGACCTAGGTCCTTCCTGCCAGCCCTTTCCAGTTGCAGCTTCTAGGAGGTCTTCCATCTGCCTGGAAGCCACGGCTATGTCCAGAGGATCCATCCACAGAGGCAGCAGTGGGCTCAAGGCTTGGGGGGAAGGTGCGGTGGCCCTGGCTTCATGTTACCTCAGCCTCCTCCTCGTAGCCTGGGAGTAAGTACCCTCTCCCTGCCCATTAGTAGATGAGGAAACTGAGGCCAAAAAAGGCTAAGTTCTGTGCTCTACAGCACGCCCAGCTGACAGGAGAGATGGCTGGAGTCTGGGCACTTCTGAGGCCACACACTGCAGCCCTGGTCCTGCCCCTGGCTTCACTCAGGAGTCACAGAGGCCCATCCAATCCCTGGCTGAGAAGCACTTGTGTCCCAGAGTCTCTCATGAATATGCTTCCAAGGCACACTCCCTATCACCCCCAGCCCGGTAGGGGTTGTCCTGATTAATGAGGTGGGTGGCACAGAGCAGAAAGGCCCTCCCAAGAATAGGACAGGATTCTCACAGGCGGAGAACCTCCCATGGGGAGCCCCAGGCCACACACGATTCAAGGCCTAGGTCCTTCCTGCTGGCCCCTTCCAGTGCCCCCTCAAACCCCACTGGCAGGCTGGAGAAGAAGCTATTAGAACAAGTAGAGCTGAAATTTTGCCATGGTTAAGAGAAAATGCAGATTCCAGGAATAGGAATCTTTTTAGGTTTGAAAGACTTGCTCTATAAAATCCCAAAATCAAGAAGAAATAAATCTTTAAGGTGAAGTTTTCCAGCAGTGTGGAGAGGGCTGAGGGGAGGGGGTGAGCACAGGGCAGAAAGAGTGGACAGGCAGGTCACCTCCAGTCAGCCTGAGACTGGCCCCTCCCCCGGCTATCTTCAGGTCCCAGCTGCGGAGAGGCCACAGTTGTGCTCTGGTTTGGAGGGACGTGGTGCAGAACATCAATTGGTATTACAGACACACAAACACCCTCTTCTCTGTTATTGGTTGAAGCACTTTAATGCTTTAAGTTTTTTAAAACAATACATCATCCATGTTTTCCATGTGAGATGATTGCTTCTTCAAGCAGTATTAATGGATATATTCCAGTTACATGAACGTTTCTTGGTAATGTATGTAATCTTGGGAAAATGTGTTATTTTTTTAGCTGTGTTTTGGTGGGAATCTTTGTTGTTTTTTTTTTTTTTATTGCATAATAAAGCATGTGTCCAGTGGCTGGCTCCTGTGGCTAAACCATCCCCTGTGGGCTGGAGGGGGGCAGATGCTCAAGGTGCTCGGACACAGGCAGGACAGCATGACCTCCACCTGGGCTTCTCTGTGTTGGTGATCGGGGTGGGGACTGGCTTGCCCTCTGCCCCAGCCTCAGAGAGGACCTGTGGCCAAGACAGCCAACCTCACATGTGGATGTGTGCCCAGGCAATCACATGTTGCTTGAAAATGAAGGTTCCTTCAACATAAAGGAACATCACGTTCTCAAAAAACAGCTCCTTCAGGCACGAGGCCCAAGAATGAATTTCCATCAAAATGTGGCTCTCACCAGGAAAGTTTTAGGCTTTTCAAAAAAATTACAACAAATATTTACCTGATCACCTGCTGTATGTAAGGAGCCATTCGGGGAATGCTCTCCCTACAGAGACACACTAACAGAGGTGTGGTTGGGGATAACTCCTACCTAACCCACAGGGATTAAACTCTATTTTCACCATGAAAATTGGTAGGGAAGTAGGTGGGGCAAGGAGGCACCTCTAGGCTCTGACTGCACCTGTCTGCACCAAGCAGCTGACGTCAAGCTAACTGCAGCCCCACCAGGAAATTTTACACTGATCACCATGGTGGGTATGTCTTTTAAGAAGGCCAAATCTAGCAGAAGAAAATGTTAGGTGACACGAAAGTTAATTTAGGCAAATTGGAAACTTCTAGTGCCCACCAAAAGCATACACATTTTCTCTAGAAACCTGATGTACAGACTTTACAGCAAAACTGAGGGGGAAAAAAAGAAGTGATTGCTGGTGAATCTGCCAACCTGGGGTCTCTTGGGCACACACAGAGGCTACAGAGTTCGTGCCTCTGCCCCGGGGGCTCCTGTTCAAACCCAACTTCTATGATGAACACCACAGAAGGCTCACACCACACAGCACACACCTGAACCGCACCGAGACACACATGCCTCTGTGACCAGATTCTAGAAGCAATTTAAAAACTGATAAATGGGAGCTGAGAATGGTTTTCACAACTTTAAGAAGTTCTATACCTGCTCTGCACAGACACTTCCAGAAAACTCCCCAACTCGGTCTGTGAGGGGAACATTGCTTTGGAACTAAAACCACATGAAGACATTACAGAAAAAGAAAATTACAGACCAATACGCCTCATGAACACAAACACAAAAATACTTAATAAAAATTTAGCGGATCTAATCCAACAGTGTATAAAAAGGCTAAGATGGCACAATCAGGGCTGGGCGTGGTGGCTCATGCCTGTAATCCCAGCACTCTGGGAGGCTTGGGAGAGCAGATTGCTTGAGCTCAGGAGTTCGAGACCAGCCTGAGGAAGAGCAAGACCCTGCCTCTAAAAAACAGCTGGGCATTGTGGCGTGCGCCTGTAGTCCCAGCTACTTGGGAGGCTGATGCAAATCTCTTGAACCCAGCAGCTTAAGGTTTTTGTGAGATATGATGTCACTGCGCTCTACCAAGGTTAACAAAGTTAGACTTGGTCTCCAGAAAAAAAAAAAAAAGGATAAGACAGCATAATCAAATGAGGGTTATTCGGCTCGGTGCCTGTAGCTCAAATGGCTAAGACACCAGCCACATACACCAGAGCTGGTGGATTCGAATCCAGCCCGGGCCTGCCAAACAACAATGAAGGCTGCAATCAAAAAATAGATGGGTGTTGTGGCGGGTGCCTGTAGTCCCAGCTACTTGGGAGGCAGAGGCAAGAGAATCGCTTGAGCCCAGGAGTTGGAGGTTGCTATGAGCTGTGATGCCACTGCACTCTACCCAGGGCGACAGCTTGAGGCTCTGTCTCAAAAAAAAAAAAGAAGAGGGTTATCCGAGGAATGCAAGGCTGGTGCAGCATCAGGAGGTCATTCATCATCTCAGATACAGCAAGTGCATCCACAAAATTCAACATGTATTCGTGATAAAAAACACTCAGCAAACTGGGAACAGAAGGCAAGTTTCCCAACCTAATAGAACTTGACATCATACTTACAATGAAAGGCCGAATGCTCCCGCCCAACCCTGGCTCTTACAACTCTTATTTAACTCTTATATGGCAAGTCCCAGCCAGTGCAATTAAGCAAGAAAAAGAAAGGCATACGGGGGAGGTAGGGGAGGAGAAGGAAGGAAGAAGGAGAGAAAGAGGAAAGAAGAGAGAGAGAGGGAGGAGGGATGAGAGAAAAGAGAGTGAGAGAGAAAGAAATAAGAGAGCGGAGAGGAAGAAAAGAGGAAGAGAGAGGAAAGGCCTGGCCAGAAGGAGGTGGCCTGGGCTGGGGCGGGGCCTGGGCTGGGGCGGGGCCTTGTCTAGGGCGGGGCCTTGGCGGGGCGGGGCCTGATCTGGGGCGGGGCCTGGAGAAGAGCTCCGGCTGGTTCCAGGTGCACCTGCCTCCCGCTGCGGCTGCCACACCTTTGGTGATTTCTCTGGGCCTGTTATGTGCACGTGGAGCCTCTCCCTCCACAGGATTTCCCTGGTCGGCAAGAGGGCTTTATTTTTTTTTTTTTTTCATGAAGTGCTATTTTTATAAGAAATGACTTTGCAATTAAAAACTTTTTGTAAATAACCAAAAATCACAGGCTTTTTAGCATCTGACTTTCCACTCGGTCCTGAAACCCCAGGACCCGAAACTCTCAGGACCTTTTTTTTTTTTTTTTTTGAGAAAGGGTTTTACTTTGTCACCCTTGGTAGAGTGCTGTGGCATCACAGCTCACAGCAACCTCCAGGTCTTGGGCTTAGATGATTCTCTTGCCTCAGCCTCCCAAGTAGCTGGGACTATAGGTGCCCGCCATAATGCCCGGTCCTATTTTTTTGTTACAGTTTGGCCGGGCCGCTGCCCTACGAACTAGGCCACAGGCACCACCCAGCACTCAGGAGCTATTAATGACAGTCCTGAAACCCCAGGTAGCTCTTCCGTGAATTCAGGGACATGCAGCCCCTGTGTGAGGTGTGGGATGCAGGGAGGGCCGTGCGGAGCCCACCTGGGCCCTGGACCTGGGTCAGCTCATAGATGCAGGTGTGCCTTTCACACACCGGCCGGCCTTCACACCCCCTTTACACCCCACACCTTGCTCTGGGGAATTAGGACTGAGCAAGAGATACCACTACATCCAGCACCCCCACACCCTGTCCCCATGTGGCCCAGCCTCCAGGGTCTCCCCTTCCCACATGTATTTTCTGATGCAACCATTCTGCCTGTAAGCCAGTGTTTTTCAACCTTTTTTTTCATCTCATGGCACTCTTATAATTAAAATTCTGTGGTACACTTAAATCATGTTGATAAGAGAGAGAGAGAGAGAGAGAGAGAGAATATACTTACTGTGCTTTGAATTTTTTTTTGAAAATAATTTAATTTGGGCTTGGCACCCGTAGTACAGTGGTTACAGCACCAGCCACATACACCAAGGCTAGCAGGTTCTAATCCAGCCCGAGGCCAGCTAAACAACAATGACAACTGCAACAAAAAAATAGCAGGGTGTTGTGGCAGGCGCCTGTAATCCCAGCTATTTGGGAGACTGAGGCAAGAGAATCGCTTATGCCTAAGAGTTTGAGGTTGCTATGAGCTGTGATGCCATGGCACTCTACCTAGGGTGACAAAATGAGACTCTGTCTCAAAAAATAGTTATAATAATTTAATTCAATGATCTTTAAAACTTTTCATAGCACATCTAATGTCCTCTCATCGGCACACCGGTTGAAAATCACTGATTTAAGCCAACTCCAACATGCTGTCTAAATTTGGAGAAAATCTAGCCATTTTTACATGAAGTGAAAATACCGAAAGCTTTGAACTTCTGTCCCAAGATAAGTTTTCTATTTACTAATGTCTTCCTTTATTGAGCAAAAGTGTGTCTGAGTTTCTGTTAACTGAATAGAAATCTACTTGAGTGTTTTAATATATAAGGAGTCTGTTAAACTGAATTTAAGAGACCAGTATAAGCACAAAGGAAAGAGATTATGTGTGATTTTCTTCTTCTTTTTTTTTTTTTGAGACAGAGTCGCACTTCGTTGCCCTTGGTAGAGTGCTCTGGCATCACAGCTCACAGCAACCTCCAACTCTTGGGCTTAAGTGATTCTTTTGCCTCAGACTTCCCAGTAGCTGGGACTATAGGCGCCAGCCACAACACCTGGCTATTTTTTTGTTATAGTTGTCATTGTTGTTTAGCAGGCCCAGACCGGGTTCAAATCTGCCAGCCCCAGTGCATGTGGCCAGCACCTAGCCACTGAGCTACGGGCACTGAGCTAATATATGCGTGATTTTCAAACATGTTGGGCTCAGGTCAAGTTGGCAACATTTAATGTGGTCCATATTCTAAAATAATTAGAAATTGCATATGAAAGATTTCAAAATAATTACCAAGATAGAAATAGACTAGTGAGAATTATCTCTCAGTATTTCAGGCTGGTAATACTTGTATAGCTCCCTTCCTTCCTTTCTTTCTTTCTTTCTTTCTTTTTTTTTGAGACAGAATCTTATTATGTCACCCTCGGTAGAGTGCTGTGGTGTCACAGCTCCCAGCAACCTCAAACTCTTGGGCTTAAGCAATTCTCTTGCCTCAGCCTCCCTAGTAGCTGGGACTATAGGCGCCCACCACAACACCCAACTATTTTTTGTTGAAGTTGTCATTGTTGGTTAGCTGGCCTGGGCCGGGTTTGAACCCACCACTTTCCGTGTATGTGGCTGCTACCGTAACCACTGTGCTACGGGTGCCGAGCCAATACAGCTCCATTTCTTATTAAAATACAGTATTGTGGCCCATTGTGGCAGCACTGTGGCTCACCGTGGCCTGTAATCCCAGCACTCTGGGAGGCTGAGGCCGGAGGATCCCTTGAGCTCAGGAGTTAAAAAATAGCCTGAGGTAGAACAAGACCCTGTCTCTACAAAAGTTAGAAAAAATAGCCAGGTGTGGTGGTGCACACCTGTAGTCTAAGCTACTCAGGAGGCTGAGGCCAGTGGATCACCTGAACCCAGGAATTGGAGCTTGCCATGAATGAGGCTGATGCCATAGCACTCTAACCTAGGTGACAGAGTGAGACTCTGTCTCAAGAAAAAAAACTACAATCTTTATCCACGCATCGCTTAATGAATGAGAAATGCATCCTTAGCCAATTTTGTTGTGCAAGTAACACAGAGTATAGTTACACACACTCGGGCTGTACCGTACAGCCCCCTGCTCCTGGGCTACAAACCTGTATAGCATGTGACTGTATGAATACTGTAGATAACTGTAACAACGGTGTCTGTCTGTCAAAATACAGAAAAGGCACAGTAAACATATCAGACCACTGTTGTACATGCCGTCGTTGGCAAAAAATGTCATTCTGTGGGATATGACTGCACATCAAAAGTTCAAACATTTAAATAGGCTTGTTTTGTAATTTTTATACTTAGATACAAAACAAAGGCATTTTGAGTAGTAAATTACCTTTTTTATAACATTATCTTAGAAAGGATGGAGTCATGAATTTCCTCTAGTAAGCAAGAAAAGAAACCTTTCTCCCCAGTCCCACAAAGTCCTCTGTGAGTGGAGGTTTTGTCTCATTAAGAGATTCTTAAAAGAGGCACTCGAGGCCTGGGCGATAGGCAGACACCAGGCTTTTCTTTCTCTCGTCTAGGTCTTTCTTGGCCAAATGCTTCTCATTCTCAAAGTCACCTCCTGGTATGGAAGTCTGGACATTGCTTCAAAGGTAGAGAAAGTGGAGGGTAGAAAAGATCATACCTTGAACCTGAGCAAGCCCTTCCCTGCTTAAAGGGCTCTCTGGAAACCCAAATTGAGAAGCGTCCTCTTGGCAGGAGTAATTGTTTTCATGCAAAATACCAGGGTTATGTTTACCAAGAGAAAGAAAAGAGGGCAAGTACCTGCTGAGGGGTGTTTCAACGGCATTTCTAGGTTTTGAACTCAAGGTCAGAATTTGTGGGTATGTTCATGGGTCACAGCTGAAAAAAAAAAAAAATAAAAATAAGGGCCAGGCGAGGTTCCTCACGCCTGTAATCCCAGCACTCTGGGAGGCCGAGGCAGGTGGATTGCCTGAGCTCACGGGTTTGAGAAATGCCTGAGCAAGAGCCAGATACTGTCTCTAAAAATAACTGGGCATTGTGGTGGGTACCTGTAGTCCCAGATACTTGGGAGGCTGAGGCAAGAGGATCGCTTGAGTCCCAGAGTTTGAGGTTGCTGTGAGCTCTGACACCAAGCACTCTACAGAGGGTGACAAAGTGAGACTCTGTCTTTAAAAAAAGAAAATTTATATAAGGGAAATACAAAGATGACACAGAACAAAAGGCAGGCTGCCGAGCCTCGGGCCACTTCTCCCCACTTCACCATCCTGGGATTTGGTGGGAACAGCTTCTGAGGCCCCTTCCCAGCCCTTTTTTCTAATCGCAAAAAATTGAGATGACTGTGACATGCCCTGTTTCTATGGAGACATCTGTGATGCCACCAGTACTCTTGGGAACCCAGAGGACATGAAGCTGTGGAAGAGGGACTTGTCTCACCTGAACCAGGCAGCAGGTCCACGTTGGAGCTGAGTTCCCCAAGTCAGACTGAAGAGGGGTCCCCGGGAGCAGCCGAGGCTTAGGTGGCAAACAGTGGGTCTTCGTCTCCCACCTGTCATCACCTTCATAATGTTGCCTGTGGAAGCCAGGAAGTTGAAGTGGCACAATTTGGCACCCAGCTCAGTTGCCAGGGGTCTGACGGCCCTTCAGAGTGTGGCCCATCGGAACAGCCAGGACCCAGTATGGAAACTGGTCCGCGGGCAGAGCATCCTCAGGAAGGCCACAGGGGCCCTCAGCTGCGACTGTAGTAAGAAGGTACCAGGTCTTTGGGGGAGGGACAAGACGCTCTTCTCCAGGCCTCCTGGGGCTGTCAAGAGCTTTCCATAGACGTTTGGTGACAGGTTACCACAGATAGATTCCAGGTGAAGAATCCCCACTGTCCTCACCCATTTCTATGTGGAGCCTCGATTCCTCGGCTCTGAGCTCCTCTAGCTTCTGCCAGGGCCTGACTCCTTTGGTCTTCCCCTCTGTGGACATGGCCCTGCTTTCTCTGGCCGGCCACGGGGGAAGCCAGGCTCAGTCCTAAGAGTCTTGAGAAGGAGAGTGAGAGGGGCTGGCTAGATGACCCGCCCCTACCACAATGGGTGAACCTGGTGGTCCCACCAGGCGACTGTCTTGCCTGTGTTTAGCAGTCTGGTTCCTTTCTTTCTTTTTTTTTTTTTTTTTAGAGACAGAGTCTCACTTTGTAGCCCTTGGTAGAGTGCCGTGGCTTTACAGCTCACAGCAACCTCCAGTTCTTGGGCTTAGGTGATTCTGTTGCCTCAGCCTCCCCAGTAGCTGGGACCACAGGCGCCCACCAGAACGCCCAGCTATTTTTTGCTGCAGTTTGGCCAGAACCGGGTTTGAACCCGCTGCCCTCGGTATATGGGGCCGGCACCCTACTCGCTGAACCATAGGTGCCACCCCAGCTGTCTGGTTTCTAAAGCAGGGTCTGCGTGGCTCTTGCTGGTAAGGGGAGGGACGAGACAGCGTGGACACACAGGCAGGTCCTCCACCCGCCACAGGGGGAGGCTCCTGGGTCAGCCTCTCCATGCTTTTTCTCTCCTCTTCTGACATGAACTCAAGGATGCCGCCGGCCCCAGCTTCGAATCCGAAATGGAGGGACTTCGGAAGGCGTTCCTCATGCGTCCTGACTGCCCCCAGCTCTGCACCAGGGCCATACCTGCCTCCACTGATGGTGGGAGCCCCGCAGGGCCACCCAGGGAACGTCTGACCCCCTGTCGGGGCTGGGGGTGCCACCCATGCCCTTCTGTCAGCATGGTCTGTGTGCCTGGCCAGGGGAGAGGGCTGCCCCTCCTGACCCCCGTCACCATTGGCTTCCAGTTTTCTTGTCTTTCTATTCCCCGTTCACTGTAGACTCAGTAGGTTGGGGGCCGCAGAGGGGGGAGGTGGCTGAAGATTCTAGAAGCTTCAGGAAAGAGCCCCATAAGGCCTAAGATGGCTTACTAGGAGCAAACGCTCCTCAGCAGCCTCTCATCAAACACTTTGCAGTTCTGATGAGAATGTGTGATTCAAAGAAGCAGCTGTCCAGCTCGGTGGTCACTCAGGAGGGTGCTGGTCAGGGCTGAGGCTTCGTCTCCGCGTCCCAGCTCCTGGCCCAGCTTCTTTGTGTCCCCCCACAGATATTATGTGTCCTTAGGGATGGTGAGCTCCAGGCTCAATGCCTGTGGCCAGCAACGGGGGGCTGCATCCATGGATCTCAGCAGGTAGTTGGGCAGAAAGGGGCCCTGGCTGTCTAGGCCTCAGCCCCCCTTTCTCGGCGGGAGAGTCTTGGTGGGTGGCCAGAGCCCCAGACTGTAAGTGTTTCTGGGCAAGTGTGGGCCCTATGTGTACACACTGCTCATAGGTACCTGCCATAGGGACAACTCCTGCCAGTGTAGAGGAAGCAGGGTCTGCCCATGGGGGGAGCTGGCCTGGAGGCTGGGGACGTCTTCCAGACTTTCTGGAAGCACATGTTTACAGAGGGAAGTGGGATCTGCCCTTTCAGGAGAGAGGAGGCACCGACCACACAGACTCACCTGTGTCTGGGCCTGCTGGATACTTGCTCAGGTGGCAGGAGGGTGGAGCCCGAGCTTGGCTTTGATTCAGCATCATGGCTCAATCCCATGTACCCCTCGAGAAAAGTCACCCTTATCCTCCCCCCCCCCCGATGTTTAAGAATTAATAACATGGTGGTCTCTGCTTTGGAGTTATTGGTGGATCACACAGCACAGTCACAGGCGACTACTTTGATGCTCTGCAGGTTCATGCACCGATGTCTACTTGTCCGAGGAGGCAGGCTTCAGCCGGGACATGAGTGAGGCCATCCAGGACCTGCTCATGGACAGGCAGGTCTCAGACATAGGCCTGGCTGGTAAGGAAGCCCCAAGGACCTGTGCCATGCCTGTGGGGGCCTGAGCGTGAGGCCCCTGCCGTGGGACAGGCTACCTTAGACGGAGCAGCTCTGCCTTCACAGTGGTTCCCTGTCTTTAGTGAAAGTTGAAGACTTTGTCCCTTACCTTGAGGCCCACAGAGGCCTCCGTCCCCACAGGTGGTGATGACAGGACATAGACAAACAGACTTTCATTCAGACAGGGAGGAAATCCTCATTAATTTGAAGGAACTTAGAGCCTGCAAGGACCAGCTTAAAGATGGGGAAACTGAGGCCCCAGGAGGAGACAGGATGCTGGGTGCACAGGGACAGCTTCAGGACCTCTTGTCCTGGCGTGGGGTCTGGCTCTTTTGTCCTGGGAGTCCTGACTAGGAATTGGGCGCCTGCCTTCACTCCTCAGCTCTTTTGTCTGGGAGTGGCGGGCGGTGCTCGCTGTGTCCTCAAGATGGCAGTGGGAAGAGGCAGGATGCAGAGGGGCCCAGTGGGGCAGGCTGGCATCTGTGGGAGAGCTCCCAAGGGTGACGTTGTCATCCAAGACCCCCGAGAGGCTCAGCAAGGAAGGGGCTGGTTTCTCACTTGGCCTCCGCCTGCTCTGCAGGGCACCTCCCTCAGTCTAGCAAGAGCGCCTGTGAGTTCAGCTATTTTCAGAAGAGGAACAAATCCCAGGTTTTGAGTCCTGTTGCCAGCAACTCAGTCACATCCCAGAGCCACCAGAAAGTGCGGATGCCCTGGTACCTCTCCGTCATCCATGAGAAGGTACCAGCCCCACACTCCCTGGCTCTGGGCCCCGTCCCAGTGACTCTCATTCTAGGGTCTGGCTAGCTGTCTAGCAGGTCACCAGGTATGGTCTCAAGTGACCTCCAGACCCCCTACTTGACAAGTCTCCTGGTCTCTGTTCCTCCTCCTCCCCGTGACTGTTTGGAACTCACCAGCTCATTAGCAGCTCACAGCACACATGACAACCAACCATCCGTGTATCTTTGGGCCTATAAGGTGCCTTTGGAGAATGTATCTAAATAATAATGATAGCAACCAGTTTAATACACAAACATTTACATACAAGCCCATTCATTGTAGTGTTCTTTTTAAAAAAAATCTGTGCTTATGAGAGAGGCAGACACAGATCTCACCTGTCCTGTAACCTCACTGTAAAATTTTGGTGTCAAGATTATTTTGCCTCTTAAAAAAAAAAAAAAAAACAAACGGTTGGCCCCATTGGTCTCACTCTTGCTCAAATTGGTCTCTAACCTATGAGCTCAAGCAGTCCACCCACCTTGGCCTCCCAGAGTGCTGGGATTACAGGCATGAGCCCCTGTACCCTGCTGAGATTTCTTTTTTAACCCATGGGCCATATAGAAGCCCATCACTTAATTTCCAGACATTTGGAGGACATTCTGGTTATCTTTCCTTCCAGAATATTTTCTGTTGGGATTATTTTCCTTATGTCCAAAGAATTTCCTTTAATATTTGTCTTAGTTCAGATCTGCTGGTGAAAAATTCTTCCGGTTTCTGTTTGCCTGAAAATACCTTTATTTTTGTCTTCAGTTTTGAAGAATTGAAGGAGTTAGGGTTTTAAGAATGGAAGGTTGGGGACTCCTTCAGAAGGCTCTTGAAGCAGCTCTTATGGGTGCTGCTGGTTAAGTGTGGTGAGGAGACATCTTACACTGCAGTGGCAGAGGGTGCCGACCATGCCAGATAGACAGGGAGGGGCTGCAGTAACTGGACACAGCTGCTGGAAGGAGCTGGAAGGAGGCATCTTGGTCTCAGGACTTGGGGTTTCAGGACAGCAGATTTCTCCTCCTGAGCTGGACACAGGGGTGGAGGAGAGACTGTAAGGTGAGGGCCCATGAGGGGTGCCCCTGTTTTCTTGTCCAGGATCACCACCTGTTCAGGCTGGGAAAGGAAGTCCAGCGCCTCTCCAAGCTGGAGGTGCAGATTCAGAAGAAAGATGAAGAAATTTTGGCACTCCGGGAGGAAAGGGAGGCCCTGAAGAAGCAGCTAAAATCTGTCCTCAAAAGCAAAGGGCAAGAGACACCTGTGCCCCAGTACAAGAGGGTGAGTCGGGTTCCTGTGGGGAGAGCAGAGCTCTGCGGCGTCTGTTTCTGAATGGAAGTGTCCAAACATGCTGGTGACTGCAGGCCCCTGGCACATGCCCAGGCTTCCTGGAATGTCTCCAGTTTCCCATGGGAGCACGGACTGGGTATCAGGGCTCTGATAGATGGGTCAAATTCAGGGTGGGGGCCGAAGAAGCAGGAAGTAGCTGAGAGCGCTGTGAGCTGGGCATCAGCCACTGCTCTCTACTCTGGCCTGCTTTCTGAGTTCAGTTTCCTGACCTATGAAAACACGGCTGAGCCGAGCCCTGAAATCCCTGAGGGTGGAAGGCCCCTGCTGCAGGTGGAATCCCCTCTCTCTGATTCCTGGCCAGCAGGCTCCTGATGGCCACCCCATTCCAGGTCTGTGTAAAGAACTGGACGGGGCAGGTCTGTGTGGGCCCCAGGATGCTCGCCTGGTCTTCCTAAGACCTGATTTCTTTCCCACTGAGGACACAGCCTGAGTTTATTCTGGGGGCAGATGCAAAGTGGGAGCCAGGGCCAGGACATGCTTCAGACCATCCTGGACACCCTGGAGCCCTCCAGGGAAAGCTACCTAGATATAGATTTTGCAGAGGGAGCAGGCAGGGCTCTGTCCCTGTCTTCCCATGGCTGTGGGGTGGCTGTGCATGGGCAGAGCGTGGGGCAATGTCCTGCATGCTGGCAGTCTGAGGCCGGCCCCCTGCTCTTCCACGCCTGCTCACTGAAGCCACTGTGAGTGGCTGCTCTGAGATTGCCCAAAGCCCTCTGGCCCCCATGGCTGCCAATCTGCAGATCTCTGTCCCCCTCCACTGACAGGGCGTGACTTTCCCTGTCTCCTTGGCAGGAGGGCATGCGTCCCCCTCCTGGACACGGTGGTGGTAGGGCTGCGGTCACCTTCCAGGAGGAGGTGTACCAGCGTGTCCTGGGTGTGCTGCAGGAGTGGCTCCCAGACCAAGGGCTTCCACTTTGCAGGAGCGGCCCTCTGAGGCTACAGTGAGGGTGGGCAGGTTGAGCATCCTGAAGATGGCCCACAGGGACAGGGAGGACGAACTGTGGTGCTATGAGCAGGTGCGGCCCCACCCAGGAGCCCCGGGCTGCCTTGGCCAGTGGGAGGGAGGCCCAGCCCCAAGGTGTTCCCACCTGCAGCCCTGACCTGGGGTGGCCCTTGGCAGGGACCCTCAGCCACCCTCTGGCCCAGCCCAGCCCCCTGCCTTCCCCTCCCAGGTGCAAGAGGAGGGTGCAGTGGCTGAGGAGAGAGGCAAGGAGCTGGAACCGGGAGGCGGCAAGGAGGAAGAGGGTCCACAAGGGGAGCCCCCGGGGGCGGAGGGCGAGAGAGTGAAGGGTGGGGTGGGCAAGATGGTGGCTGAGCACGTGGAGGGCATCGAGGAGGAGGAGAAGGAGGAAGCCGAGAAAGAAGTGGAGGAGGAGGAGGAGGAGGAGGAGGAGGAAGAGGAGGAGAAGGAGGAGGACGGAGAGCTGCTGGAGGAGGAAGAGGAGCTGGCCCAGAGAAGGGCCTCTTCCCCGGGCGAGTCCTTTGAGGAGGAGCTGCTGGCCCAGCTGGAGGAATATGAGCAGGTGATCCTGGAGTTCCAGTACGAGCTGGAGATCACCAGGACCAGATACTCCCTGTCGACAGGTGGGACGCCAGGCGCAGGGTGCAGGCAGGGCTGAGGGCCCTGCCAGGAGCTGGGCTGCCCGACGGTAGGCGGAGGGTGGCGGCAGGGGACATTTGCCTTCCCCTGCCCCTCACAGCCCCTCCTCTCCCTCGGTGGCCCAGGCGCGATCACGTCCTTACAGCAGCAAGTGGACTTCCTAGAATCCCAGCTGCGCACGGTCAACACGGAGAAGGAGATGCTCCAGAAGGAGCTGCGGGAGAGGAAGCAGCAGCTGCAGGCCATGAGTGAGAAGGTGGCTGTGCCCTTAGCCATGCTGCTGTGCGCCCGAGCCCTGAGACTGGGGCCTGGGAGCCCCTCCGTGCTTGTAGAGAAGGCTGCTACCCCACTGAGCCTGGTCTTGCTGGTTTTTTGAGACAGAGTCTCAAGCTGTTGCCCTGGGTAGCATGCTGTGGCGGCGTCATAGCTCACAGCAACTCTTGGGTTCAAGTGGTCCTCTTGCCTCAGTTTTTTGTATTTTTAGTAGAGACGGGGTCTCACTCTGGCTCAGGCTGGTCTCGAACCTGTGAACTCAAGCAATCCCCTCACCTCGGCCTCCCAGAGTGCTGGGATTACCAGTGTGACCCCTGCGCCCGGCCCAGTCTTGCTGTTTTTATTACACATCTTTCATTTTAATTTTTATGGCAGTTACTCAGGCATATCCCTTAAAGAATCGCATAGTTGCACCAGGCTTGTTATGAAAAACAGAAGCCCAGGTAGCACCTGTGGCTCAGTGGGTAGGAAGCCGGCCCCATATACTGAGGGTGGCAGGTTCAAACCCAGACCTGGCCAAACTGCAACAAAAAATAGCCGGTGTTGTGGCAAGCACCTGTAGTCCCAGCTACTTGGGAGGCTGAGGCAAGAGAATCACCTGAGCCCAGGAGTTGGAGCTTGCTATGAGCTGTGACACACACTCTACTGCGGGCGATAAAGTGAAAGAGAAAAACAGAACCCTGACCCTCCTCCCTCTCGTCCGCCCCTCCCCTGAAGCAAACTCTCCCAGCAGATGGTTTAGGAATTGTTCTCCATGTTGCTAAGTTGCAGGCTCTTGGTGCCCATCTTAGATTTTTCTCTATCTTCATACCATCTAATGCTCCCCTTTCCTCCCCCACCTGCCTCCCACAGGGGCACCCTTCTGTCCACCCTCCTCTCAGCATCATTCTGTCACGTGTCAGTGAGGCCTATGCTGCAGTGGCATCATCAGGATAGCTATTTGTAACACACATTCATGAATGAAGCCAAAGTTTTGTGAAACAATATTGAGATTCATAAACCACCACTTAAAACTGCTCATCTTGGCTCGGCACCCGTAGCTAAGTGGGTAGGGCGCTGGCCATGTACATGGAGAGTGGTGGGTTTGAACCTGGCCCGGGCCAGCTAAAATAATGACAACTACAACCAGAAAAAAAAAAAAAATGCTCATCTCACATCTTTCTCTTCCTCCCTTCTTTTTGGTGGAGCACATCCTCCAGTAGCCTTTTTTTTTTCTTTTCAGAGACAAGAGTCTCCCTTTGCTGCCCTCAGTAGAGCGCGTGACATCACACAGCTCACAGCAACCTCCAGCTCCTGGGCTTAGGCGATTCTCTTGCCTCAGCCTCCCGAGTAGCTGGGACTACAGGTGCCTGACACAAAACCCGCTATTTTTTGTTGCAGTTTGGCCGGGGCTGGGTTTGAACCCACCACCCTCAGTATATGGGGCCGGTGCCCTACCCACTATGCCACAGGCACCGCCCAACCTCCAGTAGCTTTCTTAGAAAGAATGGATAGGGGTAAAATTTGGGGGCAGATGTCTTAATTATACGTTAATAACACCCTGCTGGATTTCACATCCCAGTTTGGACAACATGCTCATCCTGCATTACCAAGGTCATGCTCCCTTGTCTGCTGGAAAGTGCAGTCAGCCTGACCCTTGTTCTTTCATAAGACACATTCTCAGTGGATGCTTGTCCTGTCTGGAAACTTGAGGTGTTCTGAAACCTCATGAAGTTATGCCTTGGTGAGGGTGTACTTTCTTCCGTTGCACTGGGCACTCAGTGGCCATCTGGAAATTCGTGTCCTTTAGCTCGGAAATTTTTTTTTGGTTATGCTGTTCTCATTTCCTCTGTTTACTCAGGAGTCTCCTTCTGGAACGCCAATCATTTGGCTACGGGTCTCCTGCTCAGATCGTCTTTTCTTCTTATCTGGTCCCTCCCACTTTCCCACTTTTCCTGTCTTTGTCTTTTGATCTGTTTTCTTTCTTGTTTTTCTTAGAGACAGAGTCTTACCTTGTCACCCTCGGTAGAGTGCCGTGGTTTGACAGCTCACAGCAACCTCCAGCTCTTGGGCTTAGGTGATTCTCTTGCCTCAGCCTCCCGAATAGCTGGGACTAGAGGCACCTGTCACAATGCCCAGCTATTTTTTTTTTGCAATTTGGCTGGGGCTGGGTTTGAACCCGCCACCCTCGGTATATGGGGCCGGAGTCCTATTCACTGAGCCACAGGAGCCACCCATTTTTTTGATCTGTTTTCTAGAAGATTCCTTCACTGTAGCAACAGCCCTCTTACTGAGTTTTGATGTTTTTGAATTACCTATTTTAAAACTACAAGATTTTTCTTCTGGCCAGGGCATGGTGGCTCACACCTGTGATCCCCGTACTCTGGGAGGTCAAGGTGAGTGGATTGCCTGAGCACACTGGTTAGATACCAGCCTGAGCAAGAGCGAGACCCTGTCTCTATTAAAAATAAAAAACTGAGGCAAGAGAATGGCTTGAGCCTAAGTGTTTGAGGTTGCTGTGAGCTATGATGCCAGAGCGCTCTACCAAGGGTGACAAAGTCGGACTCTGTCTAAAAAAAAGGAAGGGGCTCGGCGCCTATAGCACAGGGGTTATAGCTCCAGTCACATACACTGAGGCTGGCAGGTTCAAACTCAGCCCAGGCCAGCTAAACAACAATGACAGCTACAACCAAAAATAGCCGGGCATTGTGACCGGCACCTGTAGTCCCAGCTACTTGGGAGGTTGAGGCAAGAGAATTGTTTAAGCCTAAGAGTTTGAGGTTGCTGTGAGCTGTGACGCCATGACACTTGACAGAGAGTGACATAGTGAGACTCTGTCTCAAAATAAATAAATAAATAAGTAAAGGAAGGGAGGGAGGGAGGGAGGGAGGGAGGGGCAGATCTCTCTTCTGCTCTCTGCTCCCTCCTTTTGGAGGCACGCCCTTGTTCTCCTTCATGACTATCATTGTTTTCTTCCCTCAATGAGAGCATAAGTTACAGCTGTAATTTTTAAACTTCTCGCCCCATTTCCATCTCCTACAAGTTCCTCTTTTTAGTTTTGCTTTTGGTCTCCATCATTTGCCGGAGAATTTTGCTCCAATCTCCGAGCTGACCAGATCTCGGCCAGGGTGGAACAGGGCAGGTACCCCAGCAGCTCAAGGTCTGGCGTGAGCCTGGGTCTCTCAGTTTCTGAAACAACACCCTGCCAATCCCCCACATGTTACCCCCATGTATAGAAGAACCCAGAAGAACTCAATTTCTGAGACTCTTAGGGAGTAAAGTGTGAACTGGGCGTGCTTTTAGCTTTCTCTACCGCCAGCTTGAGATTCAGCTTCCTAGAATGTGCAACATCAGATACCAGTTGGCCACCTGCTCCTCAACCTCCACACTGTTCTCAGTTCTCTCTCTTCTCCCCCCTCTCCGTTTTCAACAGAAATCCCATGGCCTTCAGTTTAGGGTGGTTTCAGGAGGGAGAAAAGTTAGACGCCTGTGTCCAGTCTGTTATGTCCACCTGGGAGTGCCCTGCGCCAATCCCTCTGTCTGCCTTTCAGTTCTCCAACCTTCGCGAGGGTAAGAAACACCAGGAGATGATGGGGTGTATCGAGAAGGACAACCTCCTCCTCCGGCAGGTGATGACTGGGCACGGTGAGAGGGCGAGGCAGGAGCATCATCACAGCTGAGTTGGGGCCCACTTAGCCCAGGCAGATGCCACTTGGCGAGTGAGTCTCAGGGCCACGGGGCCACACTGAGGGCTTTTTGCAGCTGTGGCTGGATCCACACTGGATTGGGGGGACCCAGTGAGAGCTCCAGGGCGTCTTTTGGGAAAAAGGTGGTGGGAACCATGTGGCATCAGGTCAGGCCTGCGTCTCCCTGGCTTTCCCCAGCGGGTGTCAGAGCTGGAAGGTGAACTCAGGAAGCAGGACAATGTCATTTCCGAGCTGGAGGCCAGGGTCAGCCAGCTGCAGACCCAGGTTGAGCTGGATGAGAACAACCTGCAGAGGTGGAGGCGGCTGCAGGAGGACCTGCAGAGCAGGATGGAGGCAGTGCGGCAGGAGGAGCAGCAGGCCCACGTGGCCCTGGAGAGCGCCCAGGCTAGGGTATGCCCGGCTGCCTTCTCCTGAGGGAGCCGCCCCCAACCCCAGGTTTTCCATCTCCCAGCACTATGTGGAGTTGATGCTCAAGAAATGTGGACAGGGAGGGAGCGAGGGTCGCAATGAAGACCCTGAAACAGGAGGGGCCCCCGTGGGTGGTGGCCAGCCTCATTTATGGGAGAGGCAGTGGTCCTGGGCTGTGCAGGGGTGAGAGAACTTGGAGACAGTGGGAAGGAGGCACCTGGGTGGGTGGGAGCACAATGGTGATGTCCCCCGGCTTGTGGCCTCAGAGCGTTGGCTGAGGCCCAGCACTGCACTGAGCCCTGTATTGATATTAAAGTCACTTAATCCTTTCCATACACTGTGAAGTGGTTATTATTAGTATCCTCACTTTACAGACAAGCAGGAGAGGGTAGAGAACCCAGCGGAGCCCCCAGACCTGCTCTGAGATGTTGCTGGCTTTGCACCCAGCAGTGTTTACTGCCACAGTGGGTGTGGTCCAGGCTCGGGGCCGGGGATGTGGGGGAGAGTGGGAGGTGGGGAGTGGTGGATGGGGCCATGCCCGGGAGGAGAGTCAGTAAGGAACACACCTTGATTTAGAACCCCAGAGTGAGCAAAGGCAGCCTGCGTGTGCAGGTTTAGAAATGACATTGCCACCCCCCACCCCCCCGGGACGCCAACTGTAGCCCACTGTATTCTCTCTCATGTTTAATCCGGCCTCCTGGCTGGTTCAGAGAGGGTCACTGAGGCCCCTGCACCTGCCTCTCTTACAACACTGTGTTTCCAATGCAACCATAACTCGAGCCTGAATAGCACATAAGTGTCATTTTCTTGCCAACTCACATTGCTTTGGTAGAGCCTGGGATGCTGTGCTGAGGATTCTGAGGGTTTCAGCAGAACACAGGGCCAGGACCAGTGGTGAAGGACTGTACAGGGCGGGTAATTGAGGGTGGACACCCCAGGTGACAACTGCCCCTCACCTAGGGGCAGGACTCCCCAGTAGAGGGACTGAGCCCCTCATCCCCTTGGTGCCTCCAGTGCCTGGCACAGAGTGGGGATCAATAAATACTGGAAAGAAAGGACCCGATTCCTCACTTGAGGCCCAGGGGCCGATAACTGTCCAGTGCTGTTCCTGACACCTGTCGGAGAGACAAACAAAAGTGCTGGCACCTCCAGAGCAAGGCCAAGTCTCCACGGTCTGGCTTGCAGTTGGCACCTCTGTATCTCAGGGTTTCTGGACGTTGAGGGCTGAGGAGTTGGTACTGAGCCTGCCACTGTAACTTGGGGACCCCTGTCTGAGGCTTCTGGGGCACAGGTTAAAGGAGTTTTCTCTGCACTTTCCTGGGAGGTAGTTTCCTCTGGGGAGGTGAGCCGTGGTCATGGACATCTACAAGGCTGTTTATGGTAGCAAAGGATCGGGAAACGTAAAGCCCATCCTGATGTCCACAGCCTGGCAGCCTCCTAATCAGTAAGAAAAGGAGGGCCCTGAGTCGAATACTGAGATCCAATGCAAGGGACAGACAGAGCCAGAGGACCAACCTTCCCTTAACAGAGTGTGACTCAAGGGCCGGAAAGAGTCTGTTCACTGAAGTTCCTCTGGGAGAGGAGAATAGCCCGGGGGTTGTATGCTCTTTTATTTACTTATTTATTTATTGAGACAGAGTTTCACTATGTTACCCTCGGTAGAGTGCTATGGTGTCACAGCTCAAGGCAACCTCAAACTCTTGGGCTTAAGCGAGTCTCTTGCCTCAGCCTTCCAAGTAGCTGGGACTACAGGTGCCCACCACAATGCCTGGCTATTTTTTTGTTGAAGTTGTCATGGTTGTTTTGTTAGCAGGCCTGAGCCATGCTTGAACCCGCCAGACCCGGTGTATGTGGCCGGCACCGTAACGACTGAGCTACGGGCACTGAGCCCGTATGCGCTTTTATTGCTCAAGTATGTACAGATTTTACTTTCCCAGTTTTAAAAAAGAAAACAGAACAGTTGGTGAGGTAGAAAGTCCACGGGCTTTGATGCTAGGCCACATGGGTTTGGGTTTCGAACTGGCACCTTCTAGCTCTCAGGCAGACCATGCTGACCTCTCTGACTCCAAAGCCCCCCAAAGTGTGGGTAAGCTGTACCTTCTCGGCCTGTGAAAAATACGGCAGTAAGAGGCTGCACCCCATGTGCCAGGGGCTTTTCTCTGGCAAAGACAAGGGACAGTGTCTTCCCTTTGCTTGCAGCTTGAAAGACTAAGAAGTAAGATCATCCAGGCCACATTTAGCACCTCTGGGACCAAGTCCTTGACCAGTGAGATCTCTGATAGTGATATCCTGGAAGCTCTGCAGGTACAGATTGGCCCAGTGGCTCCATCCCACAGACCTGCAGCTGGGACGGGGGTGGGGAAGTCCTGGATTGGGCTCAGAGGACCCTACTTTCATTCTGGCCATGTGTCCCCCTCACTGGGAGCACTAGGAACATTCTTTATCTCTGCCCAGGCAGAGGGGACCATACCAACCCCTGAGCATGCCCAGAACTGGCCAGTCTGGGGCTGCGGTCAGCTCAGCAAGGGAGGAGGGGCATGAGGTGACTGCAGCAGCCCAAGGAGCCCTTTCTGAATGCCTTGGAGGAGGGGACAGCTGCTTGGGTCTTGGAGATTCTCCCACTGCAGGAGCTTGGCTCCCAGCTTTGGCCAGCTTGGTCCCTCTGCTGGAATTATCCCTGCCGAGCCAGGGCCCTGACACAAAGCCCCCCCTTCTTAGCTTCAGTGTCCTCCCTGACCATGGGGTCCCATCAGAGGCCTCAGAGGGGCAGGATGCTGTGGGAGAGATTATGCAGGCTTTGTGGTCATGGGGCAAGAGTGAGTCACCACCTACCACCCCTGGGCAGCCTTTCTCTTAGCCCTGATGTTTCCCTCTGTAACAGAGGACAGCCCTGGCCAGGCGCCCTGGGACCCAGACCTCTCTGTGGGGCAGCTGCTTCTGTTCCCAAGACCCAAACCTCCTCCAGGGGTACTGCTCTTGGACCCAGTGTGTGCCCATGACTCCCCAGGACCTGCCCCTGTGGAGTGGGCAGGGCCTTGGCCCAGATGCCCCTGAAGAGGGGTCACAGCAGGGGTTCTCCTGTCTGGAAGAGGGAGGGAAGGGAGGGAGGAAAAGAGGGAAGACAGGGAGACAGAGTCCCACCACACAGCCTTTTCCCTTTGCCTGGCATGAAACAGCAACGGGCTATTCAGAGGAGCCTTGAGGAGACTGGGAGAGGGGTGGGGACAACCTTCCTTCTGCACAGGAGAGAAAGGACTTGAGGGACAGATATGACAACCTCAGAGGTCTCTAGGAGTCTGGGGGGACCTCATCATTCTAAGAGGACAGAAGAACCTTGCTCAGTGCAGGCTGCTGTGGCTCCACCTCTGGGTGGAACTATTTACACCACAGAAACTGGCAAATGCTACAGAGCAGAGCTGCTTTTGCTCCTTTCCCCCAAGAGCCAGCTGTAAACATTTACCAGCGCAGCGTTGCCACAGGGAGCCCTTCTGGGGAGGAGGGGTGGTGTCGCGGGTACCCAGCCTGGCTGGGCAGACCGGCCTCAAGGCCCAGTGAGGAGCTGGACAGATCCTTACGGTGGTTGTGTCTCTTGTCCAGCTGATCATCACGGAGAGAACCGACTACTACAACCAGCTGAAGCAGAAAGGTGTCAAAGTACCCCCCCTGCACCAGTCAGAGATCTCCTTGCCCACCAAGTTCAAGAAGGGGACCTCCAAGTAGGCCCAGCCAGGACCCTAGGACTTGGTCAGCCCAGCAGAGGCCAGGCAGGCCCCAGCCCAGAAAGCTGCCTGCCATGTGCCCTGCCCTCTGACTCAGGATTAAACCCAGCCTTGGCACAGTCCCATCTTTTTCTTCCCAGGGACTCACACAAGGGATTACCTTCTGCAGCCTTGGGGTGTGTGTGTGTGTGTGTGTCAGCACACCAGCTTGCACCCCCAGCTCCTTTCTGGGGAGACCCCACAGGACCAGTGTCCCCTCAGAGGCACTGGGTTGCAGGAGGCCAGAGATGGCATGTCCACCATGCTGGCTCAGACCTGACACCTGTCTTCCCTGATGGCTGCACACACCTAGAAGCCGGCAGGGGGGCCTGTGACCACCTGCCATGGGGTCTCCCCTGGCTGGAGACTCTCTTGCTGCGTAGCACCAGTTTGGACGGTGGATAGGGTGGGAAAATCTGTTTCAATTCACCTGCTCCTGGAAGGAAAGCCCCGCAGGCGAGGACTCGTGTCTGTGGTCACAGACGTTTCTCCAGGGCCCACAACAGGCACACTGTGGGCTCGGGCACCTGAGAATGTGCGTACTCTGTCACCCGCATCTCTCATCCCGACCTCTGCGGGTACCCTCCTCACAGCGCCCAGCGCAGGTCACGCACGTGCAGGCGCCCCGCCGAGCCCCCTGGGAGGACAATCCCCCTGGTCTGGTGCTTGGTTCCCGGGAGGCAGCCTCGGTCCCTGGGCTCCGAGCAGAAGGCCGGGTGGGGGTGGGGGGTGGCTGAGCCTCCGTGCGTCTGGAGGTGCAGACCCAGAAGCGCCCGGATCCTCCAGGAGCCTCGTCGGTGGGGAGGACAGGTCGCCGGGCGGGGACCGTGGAGAGCTCCAGGGCCGCCGCGTGTGGGGGCCGCGGAGTAGCGTCCTCCACACGACCCCCAAGCCCCACCGGCCGCCCGCCACCCGCAGCTCCCAGCCGCTGGTCACCGCCATCTCCGGCTGGGAATGGGTTGCTCCGCCCCTCCCTCTCCTCCTCCCTCCCTTCCTCCCTCCTCGCCCCGTCCTGGCTCTGCACGGCCACGCCCCTTTCGGCTTCGCCCCGCCCACCCCGCCCACCAGGAACAGGCCACGCCCCCAGCCGGGTCCGGAGACGAGTCTGCGCAGCGGCCGGGGGCGGGGGCGCAGGTGAGCTGCGCTGGGTCTGGGGCGCCTTCCTTGCGCGGCGGGAGGGAGGAAGTGGTCTGGGCGTCGTATCTCTGGCCAGTGAATCGCGAGGGTCTGGGCTTGCCCCAGGCCGACCCCAACCTAACACGCGACGGGGCTGCCAGGTTCACAACTGCCCATCCAGCTCCTGGTGAGCGCTGGGGACAGCCCCGGGATCACTTTCCCTTCCCAGACCGTGGCAGGGCGATTCCTCTCTTCACCTTTTTAAAAAAAGTTTTTAAGGCCTGAGGCATCTGCCACACCTCAGACCCGGATTTGCCTGGCTGGGAGGAGGTGAGGTCCTCCCTCTGGCCAGGCCCCGACCATCTTCCCAGGCCCTGGAGCTTCAGCCACCACACAGGAATCTCCCTGGTAAGTGTGAGACGCTTGGAGGTGCTGTGGGGCGAGGGGTCACGTGTGATCCCAGAACTTCCTGTGCTGTCACCCCCCAGGAGGTGGTAGGACCGCACAGGCTCCCAGGGCTTGGAGGGTATCTGGTGCTCCTGCTGCCACACCTGAGCTGGTCAGGTGGGTGCTGGACAGATGACTGAGTCTGCTCTAGGCCCCTCAACTGCCATCAGGATGGCCTGAGAGCTCATATTCTGTATCAGTCAGGAAGCCACTGTCCCAGGCCAGAGCAAAGTGGGGTTGACTCCTCACATGGAGGAGCCCACAGGTGCACAGCTGCTGGCTGGATCTGGAGACTCAGCATTATTATTAGTATGTCACCCTCGGTAGAGTGCTGTGGCATCACAGCTCACAGCAAGCTCCAACTCCTGGGCTTAAGCGAGTCTCTTGCCTCAGCCTCCTAAGTAGCTGGGACTACAGGTACCCGCCACAACACTGGCTACTTTTTTTCTATGGTTGTCATTGTTGTTTGGCAGACCTGGGCTGGATTCGAACCTGTCAGCTCTGATGTATGTAGCTGGCACCCTAACCACTGAGCTATAGGCACCAAGCCTAGAGACTCAACATCATTGGGGCTAATGTTGCTTGAATGTCTGAGGAAGGAGGTAGCTCCTGTTTCCTTCATGGAAGCAAAAGCCACCCTGTCCCTGTGCTGCATCTCAGCTCTTTGCCCACAGCTGGGTGGGTGACTTGAGAAAACAGGGACTGAGGGTATTTAGTGTCAGGTCATAGCTGTTACCTGTAGCTGGCATATTGCAGCTGGAACAAGATTGGGATTCTGCCCACCAGGAGGGAGGGGGAATCTTGGGCAGTGGCTGAGCTGGCCAAAGTCATCTGAAACACACTGGGAAGCAGGGCTGGGCCCCTCCTCCCCTGCTGGCCTGGGGTTTGGGAAAGGGCAAACACAGCATGTCTGGACTTTCAGAACTGCTGGGGCCCTGAGTGGGGCCAGAGTTTGGCGCTGGCTTCTGGCAGATGTGTAGCCTGTGGTGCCTTTAAGCCTCTGTGTACAGGATTACCCAGGAGAAAAGTCAGCCTTCACCACTGCGAGGGGTGGGGGCAAAGTCTCAGTTGCTGGAAGTGTGGGGCCTGCTGCCTGCCTGAGCACACTCACTGCTGGGGCCAGATGCTGTGAGGGCATCCTGGGGCCCAGCAGACTGGAAACTCAACCCTGGGGCCCAGCAGACTGGAGTCAGGTTGTAGCAGAGGCTGAGGGCAAATGAGACGCTTAGCGTGGAGCACCAGCACTGCAGCAGCAGCAGGAAGCGTGGCAGCCCCACTTCAGTCTCCACTCTCTCTGGTGCCTGGCACGGTGCTCAGTGGGTTGGAGCCCAGCAGGGAGCTGGTTTTCCTTCTGATCCAGGCACTCCCACCTCCCACTGCCCTCCTGAGTCCCTGGACTGCCCCCCCCCCCCCCCAGGGGCTTAGTGCTCAGCACAGGGTGTTCCCCCACGCTCCAGCACCCCAGGCAGCAGGTGGGGGAGGCACTGCAACTCACACAAGCTGAGGACACAGCTGCCGGGCTGCCTGGGGCCAGCCGGGCCTCTTCCCTGGACAGGGACCAGTTTGGTCTGACCGTACCAGCCTCTGCCCCCGGCTGCTGCCCTGCCCAGCCCCCTCTTGGCCAGACTTCCTGGAGGTTGAGGAGGAACTTATCAGGGAACATAGCTGAACAGAGCTGTAGGCTATCCTGATAAATGCACGGGAGTGGAGGCCTTGAGGGGTGGGAGGCCCCCAGGAGGCCTCTCCTGAGGTCAGGGCTGGGTCACCTTTCAACCTTGCTGGTTTAGAACTCCTCCTTGGGCTGGTCTTATTGGTGTGACCCTGGGCAAGCTGCTTCACCACTCTATGTCCTGGTCACCTGTGTGACCCTGGGCAAGCTGTGTCCTGGTAAGTCAGATGGAAATCATGTGGATGAGAACCTCTGTGTCAAGCTCACGCTTGTAATCCTAGCACACTGGGAGGCCAAGGTGGGAGGATCACTTGAGCTCAGGAGTTCAAGACCAGCCTGAGCAAGACTGAGATCCTGTATCTACTAAAATAGAAAAAAACTGGCCTGGCACCTGTTGCTCAGTGGGTAGGGCCCCGGCCACATACACCGGGGCTGGTGGGTTAAAACCCGGCCTGGGCCAGCTAAACAACAATGACAACTGCAACAAAAAAAATAGCTGGGTATTGTGGCAGGCACCTGTTGTCCCAGCTACTTGGGAGGCTGAGGCAAGAGACTCGCTTAAGCCTACGAGTTTGAGGTTGCTGTAAGCTATGAATGCCACAACACTCTACTGAGGATGACATAGTAAGACTTTGTTTGAAAAAAAAAAAACTAGCTGGGTTTTGTGGCAGGCACCTGTAGTGCCAAGTAGTCCCAGCTGCTTGGGAAGCTGGGGCAGGAGGGTGGCTTGAGTTCAAGTGTCTGAGGTTGGTGTGAACTATGATCATGTCATGACACTCTAGCCTGGGCAACAAAGTAAGACTTTCAAAACATAATAATAATTTAGGGCAGTGCCTGTGGCTCAAAGGAGTAGGGCGCCAGCCCTATATGCCAGAGATGGTGGGTTCAAACTCAGTCCTGGCCAAAACCCCCCCCCCCCCAAAAAAAAAATAATTAAAGAGGTTTATTCTGAGCCTATTCTGAGGCCCACGATACAGAGCCTTACCCAAGAAGCCTTGAGCATGAGGACTGTCTGTGGTGGGGTTTCAGTTTGGTTTTGTACATTTCAAGGAGACAGAATTATGGGTAAAATCATAAATCTGTACATGGAAGGCATACATTGGTTTGGTCGAAAAAGGTGGGACATCTCAAAGCAGGAGCCCATGGGTTGTAAGGTTATAGGTGGGTTTGAAAATTCTTTGGCTGACAATTGGCTGAAAGAGTTATGGTCTGTCTAATAGACCGGGAGTTAGTGAAAAGGAATGCCCAGTTAAGGGACTGTTAATCAGAGACAAACTAAGGCCATGTGCCCAGACCCAAGTGGTTTGTCATGTATATTGACAACCTGCAGGTGTGTCTTCCAGAGCCTTAGGCCTGTTAAAGAGTCACAGAGGACATCTCTAAGTAGAGAAGGGGACCTGATGAGGTTTGTCTGATCTTTCTCATGGCCAGCAACTCAGTTCTAGGGATACCCCTTGGCGGAGAGGAATTGAGTCAGTTAGCCACTGGGG
>CAUYPK010076024.1:0-46311 GCA_963574355.1 Loris lydekkerianus
CATCTCACGGACCATCTTGATCCTGTCTCCTGTTTTCACTCATTCTTTACCTACATGCCTAGCACCATGTGGTAGACACTCCATAAGTCTTCATTGAAAGTCATTTTTGGTCTTCTGGATATATACCTAGCAGAGGAATTGTAGTATAGTTTTGATTTTCATATAGAAGTCATGAATCCATGTATAGGGTACAAGTTGAAGACCAATTTTCATTTATTAAGTATGATACCCTATTTTATCAACTTCGTTTGTTGTATTTTTTTTTAATGTTACCTGCAAGTCAGCATTGCCTTAACTCAAGTTTCTGTGTATTCACAAATCTCTTTCTAAGATCTTTGTTCTATTGAACGCCTGTGACCAGACGTCTCTGCAATCATACCATATTGTTGAATGACTATATATAACAAATCTTGATATTTGGTAGGTCAGATACCCCAGCGTGGCTTCTCAGGACCTGGATCTTCTTATTCTGTGCTTTCACGCAAATTTAAGAATCAGCTTGTCCAGTTCTATAAAGACAAGACAGAGCAAACAGTCACAGTGTGGCTGGAATTGTAGGCTTCACCACACGGCCTCTGTCACGCCCTTCCTGCCCTCATCTCCTTTCTAAGCCAGTTTGGATTCTAGGTATAACCACTTCCGTGTAAACAGCCTGAACTTTCTTGTCCCTGTCTCCCTCCTTCACGTAATTGCTTACTTACCCTGTGTCTGTACCCAAGTCAGCTAAAATTGCTGGAGAAAAACAAGTGACTATATCGAAAGCGGTTTCATTTAAAATTCATCACTACAAATGTCAAGTGGGCATTCAAACCGTCTAAATGTTCTGTTACGCTTCCTGTTCTGCAGAATTAGCTCTGCTCTCCCCCCTTCTCAACCCTTCCACTCCTGTCCCTCCTTTCCTGACTCTGAGCTGAGGATCTTGCTTCTCACTTCATTGAAGATGTCAGAGCAAAGATCAGAAACTCCCCCGTGATCCCATCTCCAGATCTGCCTACCAGACCACCACCCACAGTGCCGCCCTCCCTGCCGTTCCCAGAGTGAACTGAGGGCGTATGTCGAAGGCCGGCTCCTTCCCTTGCGCTCTCCATCTCATCCGCTCTCATTTTTTCAAGATGTGTTCCTCTGCATTCTCTGCCTTCCACATCGTTAGTCACTTTCCACTGACTAATTTCCATCAGCAGAAAACCAGACTCTATAGTCAAACTAAGAAATACGCAGAGCCTCTCAGGATCCTTTCTGTCAGTAGAGGCAGCAGGAGGTAGTGGTTATGAGCATGAACTCTGATGCCAGGCACCTTGCCCCTTTCCTAATTATATTCTATCATATCACCATTTTAATACCATAGTCCTTACTGCTATCTGATCTGCCATCTGCTACTGTTTGTTCACTCATTGCCTATATCTTCCTCTGTGAATACCCAAGCTTTGTGGGAGCAGGTTCTACTTCACAATTTGCTTTGCAGCACCTGGAGCTGCTGAGTTCGGTAAATATATATTCAATGATGGCTGGTCAGCCATTTCAAAAGCTTTGTAGTGAGGCTGGGTGCAGTGGCTCACGTCTGTAATCCCGGCACTCTGAGAGGCCGAGGTGGGTAGACTGCTTGAGCTCAGGAGTTTGAGATCAGCCTGAGCAAGAGTGAGACACCATCTCTACTAACTGGGCATTGTGGTGGGTTCCTGTAGTCCTAGCTACTCAGGATGCTGAGGCAGGAGGGTCTCCTGAGCCCAAGAGTTGGAGGTTGCTGTGAGCTATGACACCACAGCACTCTACCCAGGGTGACTGAGTGAGACTCCGTCTAAAAAAACAAAAACAAAACAAAAACAAAACAAAAAAGAAAAAAAAAAAGCTTTGGAATGAGAAGAACATTGTTTGCCTAGATACAGTGTACTCATTTATGCACTGTTACTGGATAATAGCTGTGGTATTTTGATTCTTTGGGAGACAGTGTTTATTAATATTTTGAGGTTGGTGGACTTCACTGTAAAGGAGAAAATTAACCATAATGAGAACGGGAGACTGGATCCTGGTCTTTATGTGCTACATTGGCTATGGCATATTATGAGCCAAGACTCAGGCCTGATTAGAGTATTTGAAAGTTAAAAAATATAAGGACACATGTGAACCATTGTTTAGGAATTACAGACCTCATGTGTGGGTTTACTTGCTTTGAAGTAAGCTGCCGCCCAGTCTCAAGAGTGTTCATTGCAATATTGTTTATGATAGCAAACAATTGGGAAAAAACTTAAATGTTCATCACCTATTATAGGAACCAATATATTACAAAGCAGTCATACAGTGGAACACTGGGGACAGTAAAACAACTAACCTGCAGCTCCATTTCATCAATGTCCATAGATCTCAAAAATCTAACAATGAAACGTTTCTTGCAGCACAGTTCACAATCGCAAAGATGTGGGAATCAACCTGAGTGCCCATCAATGCATGAGGGGATTAATAAAATGTGGTGTATATATACCAGGGAGTACTGCTCCGCCACAAAAATAAATGAATTAATATCCTCTGCAGCAATTTGGATAGCACTGGAGACCATTATCCTAAGTGAAGAATCTCAGGAATGGAAGAGCAAACACTACATGTACTCTTTAATAAGTTGTAACTAATTGACGGGCGCACATGGGCACAGAGGAAAGTAAAAGTCATAGGAAATCAAGATCAGGGGTGCAGGGACCAGGGGAGGGGTGGAAACCTACTTCACAGGTCCGATGAACACTATGAGAATGACGGGCACACTAATAGCCTTGACTCAAGCATTCTAAGAACCATTCATGTAACAAAAACATTTATCCTGCCTTAATATTTTGAAATTAAAAAGTTTTAATGGTGAATTGAAAAGAGCAACTAGTGAATGAATAAACATTTATATAAAATTTAAAAATGAAAAGATAGCATCTATGGTCACATAATATGAGTAATTAAAGTTTTACAATGTTGATGGTAAGGACATTTCTGGATTGATACCTCTAGGGCCAGAGGGTACAGAATGGGCTCCGGGATAGACACAGCAGAACTCAGCAGTGTTTGCAAAGTTTTATTTCCTTAAAAAAATAAGAATCTAACATGAGAATATATATTAACATTTAAACAATCAGGATGGTGGTTGTCATTCTCTAGAGTTTGCTATGTATTTGAAACACTTTATAATCTTAAAGATACAGATACAGTTGTATCTGTATCAAGTGATGACATATCATGTTCATTCAGTGGTATTTCTAGAGAGTTGCTGTGTTGTGTTGGGTGCTGAGGGTTCTAGGAATCATGTGGACATGAGTTTTACCCCCCAGAAGGCTGCTCTTAGTCAACATGATAACACATCCTTACATTAAATTGGTAAGCCACGGAAGCATGAATATAATTACTGTACACATATCAAAATGAGGAGCTTAGAAATCAGCTCCAACACTGAAGATGGAGATGACCTACAAGGGCAGGGGTAATTTGAAGGGTGAATTTGGGTGGCAGAAGGGACGTTAAGTACATTGCAGGCTGGGAATGTGTCGTATGGGAGGTGTGAAAGGAATTAGTAAAAATCATCCTGCAGAAGTTGAATTTCTTGGAGAGAAAATCAAATAGATAGTGTGTGACCTTGAGATATTTAATGCTGTATCTGTGATAAACTTTATCTAACAGATAGGCGGGGAGACGCTGATGGCTGTGAGGAATTGGAGTGCATGGTTGGTTCAATTTCCTTGACTATCAATTGGATTGTGGCGTTCAGAGTAGACTGGAATGAAGGAGGGCTAGAAGGAGGGGACTCAGCAAAGTGGCTGTTACAGTGAGAAAAGGAGGGCCTTAAGTGAAGTGGTAGTAATGAAATGGAAAAAAAAAAAGAACCAGTCTTTCCCAGGAGAGCAGGTATTATTTGGCCACATTTTATAAAGGTACAGAAAGGGTAATTTTTCTGAAGCTATTAAGTGCCAGGGCCTAGAATCAAATTTGAGTCTTCATTTTTTCTCCAAGGTTATATGTTCAGATTTTGAAAAGTGGATAAAAAACCGAGGGGGAATTAGACTTAGAAAATGAAAAAGAAAGGATAAAAGAACCATGAGGTTTTGATTGCTGATAAAGAGTTGATGAAACTGGAAATTTGCAAGGGTAAACTGGTTTGGTGGAGAGCAAATGAGTTCTGTGTGAAAGATGGAAAGTCTGTGCAGTTTGTGGGCCATCCCTGTGCAGGTGTTTTTAGACTATGGTGTAAACGCTCAGGTCTAAAGTGTTGAAAGTGATCACCTTAGACTGGTAATGAAATTCTGAAGACAGCAGTTCGCAGAGGAATGGAGCAGAGTGTCAGGAAGAATGCCCAAACTGAGCTTTCTCACTGGGTGAAATGGAAGTGCCAAGAAGGAAAGCAAGGCAGGAGCACTGCACGGGCAGAAAAAATACAAGGTTCACCTACTTGTTTGCTTTGTTTTGTGCCCCTGAGGCTTGTTCATGGAAGGAAGTTATAGGAAGAAGCAGATGGGTGACTACGTCAAACACAGGGGTATGTCATTTCATTGTGTGTCACTGTATTGTGTGTAATAGATGTTGCATTTTGTTTTACAAATTGAAAATTTATTGCAACCACACATTGACATAGTCTATTAGCAGCATTTTTCCAATAGCATGTGCTCACTATACGTCTCTGTGTCACATTTTGGTATTTCCTACAATATCCCAAACCTTTTCATTATTTATTTATTTATTTTTTGTCACTTTGTCACCCTTGATAAAGTGTTGTGACATCATAGCTCACAGCAACCTCAAACTCTTGGGCTCAAAGTGATCCTCTTGCCTCAGCCTCCTTGGTAGCTAGGTCTATAGACACCCACTACAACGCCTGGCTAGTTTTAGAGATGGGGTTTTGTTCTTGCTCAGGCTGGTCTCAAACTCCTTAGCTCAAGCAATCTACCCACCTCAGCCTCCCAGGGTGCTAGGGTTACAGGCGTGACCTTTTTATTATTATTGTATCTGTTACAATGATCTGTGATCAGTGATCTTTGATGTTGCTACTGTAATTGTTTTGGGGTGCCACAAACCATGCCCATAGAAGATGGCAATCTTAATTAATAAATGTTGTACAAGTTCTAACTCCTCCATTGACCCATGATCTCCCCAAACCTCCCTATTTTCCTAGACACAATAGTATTGAAATTAGGACAATTAATACCCCTACAATGGCCTCTAAGTGTTCGAGTAAAAGGAAGAGTCACATGTCTCTCACTTTAAGTCAAAAGCTAGGAATCATTAGGCTGAGTGAGGAAAGCAGATCAAAATTCAGGATAGGGCCAAAGCCAGGTCTCTTACACCAAACAGGTAGGCAAGTTGTGAATGCAAAGGAAAAGTTTTTAAAGGAAATCGAAAGTAGGACTCCCATGAACACATGAATGATAAGAAAGAGAAACAGCCCTGATTGGAGAAAGTTTTAGTGGTTCGGATAGAAGATAAAACCAGCCACACTATTGTCTTCAGCCAGAGCCTAATCTACAGCATGGCCCTCCTTCTCTTTAATTCTGTGAAAGCTGAAAGAGACAAGGAACCTGTAGAAGAAATGTTGGAAGCCGCCAGAGGTTGGTGCCCATGGCAGTTAAGAAGCCATCTCCATACGGTAAAAGTACACTTGCTGATGTAGAAGCGTCAACAAATTCTTCAGAAGATCTAACTAAGGTCACTGATGACGGTGGTTACACTAAACAACACATTTTCAATGTAGACGAAAGAGAAGATGATGCTATCTAGGACTGTCACAGCTAAAAAGGAGAAGTCAGTGCCTGGTTTCAAAGTTCAAAGCTTCAAAGGAGGCTGGGCAAAGTAGCTCACACCTGTAATCCTAGCACTCTGGAAGGCCAAAGTGGGTGGATTGCTTGAGTCAGGAGTTTGAGACCAGCTTGAGCAAGAGCGATTCCCCATCTCTAAAAAAATAGCTGGGTGCTGTGGAGGGTGCCTATAGTCTCAGCTACTTGGGAGGCAAGAAGATAATTTGAGCCCAAGAGTTTGAGGTTGCTGTGAGCTGTGATGCCACAGCACTCTACTAAGGGTGACAAAGTGAGACTCTGTCTCAATAAAAATACAAATTAAAAAAAAATCTTCAAAGGACAGGCTTATTGTCTTATTAGGAGCTAATACAACAGATGTCTTTAAGTTGAAGCCATACTCAGTTGCTGTTCTGAAAATCCTAGGGCCCTTAAAAATTATACTAAATCTCTATATGGGGGAGCAACAAAGTCCTGATGATAATACATCTGTTTACACTATGGTTTATTGGATATTTTAAGCCCATTGTTGAGACCTACTGCTCAGAAAAGAAAAGATACTTTTCAAAATTTTACTGCTCATTGACAGTGCTTGCTCCTGGCCACCCAAGAGTTCTGATGGAGATATACAAGGAGATAAATTTTGTTTTCATTCCTGCTAACACAGTATCTGTTCTGTAGCCCATGTGTCAAAGAGTAATTTTGAGTCTCAAGTCCTGCTCTTGAAGAAATACATTTTGTAAGGGTATAGCTACTGCATATAGTGATTCATCTGATAGTTCTTGGCAAAGTAAATTGAAAAATATCTGGAAAGGACTCACCACTTTAGATGTCACTAGCAACATTTATGATTCATGGGACAAGGTCAAAATATCAACATTACCAGGAGATTGGAAGAAGTTCCTTCCAGCTCTCACGGATGACTTTGAGGAGTTCAAGGCTTCAGTGTAGGAAGTAACTGTAGATGTAGTGGAAATAGCAAATGAACTAGAATTAGAAGTGGAGCCTGAAGATGTGACTAAATTGCTGCATTCTCAGGATCAAACTTGAATTGTTGAGGAGATGCTTATTATATTAGAAATGAGCAAAAAAAGTGATCCTTCCTTCTTTCCTTCCTTCCTTCCTTCCTTCCTTCCTTCCTTCCTTCCTTCCTTCCTTCCTTCCTTCCTTCCTCTTTTTGAGACAGAGTCTCACTCAGTTGCCCTGGGTAGAGTGCTATGGTGTCATAGCTCACAGCAACCACAAACTCTTGCCTCAGCCTCCTAAGTAGCTGGGACTATAGGTGCCCAACACAACACCCAGCTAGTTTCTCTATTTTTAGTAGAGGTGGGATCTCTCTCTTGCTGAGGCTGGTCTTGAACTTCTGAGCTTAGGTGATCTACCTGCTTCAGCCTCCCAGAGTGTTAGGATTACAGGCATGAGCCACTGTGCCCAGCCAGAAAGGGATTTCATCAGATAGAATCTACTCCTAATGAAGATGCAGCAAGCATTGTTGAAATGACAATAAAATATTTTTTTTTTTTTTGAGGCAGAGTCTCACTCTCTCGCCCTGGGTAGAATGCTGTGGCGTCATAGCTCACAGCAACCTCAAACTCTTGGGTTCAAGCAATCCTTTTGCCTCAGTTTCATATTTTTAGTAGAGATGAGGTCTTGCTCTTGCTCAGGCTGATCTCAAACTCCTGGGCTCAAAAAATCCTCCTACCTCAGCTTCCCAGAGTGCTAGAATTAAAGGGGAGAACCATTACATCTGGCCTAAAAAGATTTAACTATTATATATACTTAGATAATGGTGCAGTAGCAGGGTTGAAGAGAATGGACTTAAGTTTTGAGAGGAGTTCTCCTGTGGGTAAACCCCACCAAACAGAATTGCATGCTACAGAGCAGTCTGTAGATAAAGCCAACTTTATTGTCTTTTTTTGGATTTCTTCCTGGTTCAATCTTAAGTTGTATGTATCTAGGAATTTATCCATTTCTTCTAGGTTTCCCAGTTTATTAGGCCAATAACTCTTACATTTGCCCTTTGGGGGTTGTTTTCTAGATTTTGTAGATGTGCTTCATTCTTTTTTATTCTTTTTTCTTTTTCTCTTCTGACTATGTATTTCAAATAGCCTGTGTTCATGGTCACTAACTCTTTCTTCTGCGTGGTCAATTTTGCTGTTGAGAGATTCTCACGCATTTCTCTGTTGGTCAATCAAGTTGTTCTAGAATTTTTGCTTGTTTTTTAAAATTACTTCAATCTCTGTTGAATTTCTCTGATAGGTTTCTGAATTCCTTCTCTGTGTTGTCTTGAAGTTCTTTGTGCTTCTTCAGGACAGTCATTTTGAATTCTTTGTCAGAAGGGCGCACATATCTCCAGCACCCTGGGATTGGTCATGGGCCCCTTATTTTGGTCGTTTGATGAGGTCGTGTTTTCCTGGATATTCTTGATGCTTATAGGAGTTCATCAATGTCTTGGCTTCAAAGAATTAGGTATTTATTTTAATTTTCAAAGTCTGGGCTTGTTCGAAACCACACCACTTGGGAAGGCTTTCCTGGTTTTCAGAGGGAAGTGAGTGTTGTGATCTAAGTCTTTGGTCAGAGCAGCTGTATGTGACTCTTGCAGACTCTTGGTGAGGCTGTCTTGGTGGCCTTGAGTAAGCGACAGAAGAATTCCCTGGAGTACTGGGCAGTCCCTCACTTTCTCCCCCCATTTTCTGTGCTGGTCTGCTGGAGTTGGGGGAAGAGTGATGTGGGCACCCCCAGAACTAGATCACACCTGAATCCCACCCTGTTTCACCCAAAGCTCCTGGTGACTGTTGCCTGGCTAATGCTGATGTTTATTCAAAGCCCCAGGGCTCCTTAGTCAGCAAATCATAAATCCCATCAGGACTGGGTACTTCCTTTGAGGGCAGCATGTTTGTTGGGTCCAGAAATGTTGTCCAGGAACTAAAGCCTGGACTCAGGAGTTTCAGGAGTCTGTGTGGTAATTTATTTTCCTGTGGTTGAGCTGGTACCCAAGTTGCAATACAAAGTCCTCTGAGCTTGTTTCTTTCCTTTTTCTAAGTGGAAGAGACTCTCCCTGGGCTGTATGGCCTGGAGTTGTTAAAAAGGAGACATAGACACTGGCTGGGCTGCAGCTGCTGGTGTCTTGCTGGTCACACACACCCCGAGGCCACTGGCTCTGAACGTGACAGCCTCAGGAATTGCCCAAGGAACCCAACGTTTGTGGCCTGACTGCCTTATGAACTTAGGCTGGGCCCATGCTGCTTTCTGTTAGCCAGTGCTGCACTAGCCAGAATTCAGGCTTCGGGGCAGAGGATTTCCTTCTAGCCAGACTGGTCTAAATGCTCCCTCTGTGGATACCTGCAGAGGTCTGGCCTGTGCTGAGTTCCCCTGTGCCAGGGTGGCCCTGAGTTTCAAAGTGAATCTCACTTCACTTTCTCTCCCCCGGCGCAGATTCTCTCCCCGCTCAGTGCACTGGCTGGCACGGCCAGGGGATGGGCAGCAGCGGCGTGGGCAACGCAGATTGTCTTTCCTTCCCTGTTTGGTACCTCTTTCCTTGATACAATGTCAAAACCGAGTAGCACAATTGCCTCCCTGATTTTCAGTTCTTCTGAAGGTGCTTGTGTGTGTGGATAGCTGTTGGATTTGGTGTTGGGACAATCACTAGAGATTTCTATTTGGCCATCTTGCTCTGCCCCCTAAACGTAACTTTTATATGCACTGGGAAACCAAAAGGATGTGTGTGACTCATTTTATTGAGATATTCACTTTATTACAGTGGTCTGGAACTGAACCCGAATATCTCTGAGGTGTGCTTGTAAAAATAGTGTCAGTTACAGAAGATGACAACATCACTGGTGTTTTGGTTCTGATAGTCTGTGATTGTACAAAAAAGCCACAGGATGAAGAGGAGGTCTAGAAAATGTAGCTCCTAAACTTTTATATCTCCCAGATAAATAACAATTCGATAAATATTTGGAGGAACTAAGATTATTAAAAACATAATGATCTTTCTTCAGTCTTATTTTCATAAAAGAAAGGAAAACCTTTATCACATGAGTTTAGAAAGCCTTCAACATAGAGTAAAGAATGGTTCATCCTGAGGGCATCTTATCTGATGTGAACTGGTGTGAGCTCTATCCCTGACTGCAACAAATCTGAACACTTGCATTTCAGTATATGTGGGGTCTCTTCTGACCCACATTCCCAGTAAATCTGGTATGTTATTGTTTTTAAACTTTCATTTATGAAACATGTTTCCTGAGAGCACCAAAGATGAAGTTTCAGAAAGTTTAGTAGACCCTTATACATTTAATGGAGGCAATTTAAAATTAACCGGGTAGGCAGTCCCCGTAGCTCAGTGGATAGGGTGCCGGTCACATACACTGAGGCTGGTAGGTTCGAACCTGGCCTGGCCCAGCTAAAACAACAATGACAACTGCACCAACAACAACAACAAAATAGCAGGGCGTCGTAGTGGGCACCTGTAGTCTCAGCTACTTGGGAGGATGAGACAAGAGAATCACTTGAGCACAAGAGTTTGAGGTTGCTGTGAGCTATGACGCCACAGCACTCTACCCAGGGTGGTTGCTTGAGACTCTGTCTCAAAAAAAAAAAAAAAAAAAAAAAAAATTGACCAGGTAGTGGGGAATGTTTGGGGAGTATTTTTTAGGTGAGAGCTGAGGAGAGAGGGAGATTATGGAAGTAGCAATAGTTTGCTCCAAGGAATTATAGTTGAATTATTGTGTGTGGTCAGGTGAAGAGCCATGAATTATTTATTCCCTGACATTTCAAGGTATCTTCAGCTCCCAGCAGGAGTTCAGGAGTCTGATAATTGTCAGATGTAAAGATGACTCCAACTCTGTGAAATCTTTGATCTTTATTGTCTTCCTTGTTGGTCTGCCTGTCCCAACCAAAATGAAGATTGGATGGAAGGAGAGCTGGACTTTATCACCAAAGCCCCATGAACTGGGCAAACTCAGAACTGGGCAGATCTCAAGGAATAAAAGGCTGGCTTGGAGCCAGATCAGATTCAGAAATAAAACAAAAAACATGAACTACCCCGTGGTGCATCGCAGCACAGGCTCAGATGGGATGTTTACATCAGGAGCCTAAAGGTTTATTGTACAAAAACAGTTTTCTGCTGATTTAAGAAAGAATAAGAGACTAATTATGCAGCCTTAACTAACAACAACAAAAATGTATTATGCTTTGAAATCTGCTTTGATTTTTAAAAATAAATAGCTCTTAGCCAGACGCCGAAATTAACAGATTTCAGTGCCAAAAAAGATCAGCATTTCCCACCCACTCACCACAAAATATTATCCTTTATCTATAGCATGTGTTTCTATTGGTTCTCCAATTATATTTGGTAGTCATTTTCTTTTTTTCTTCCAACTGTTTTCATAATTTTGAAAATACTGTCTTTGGTTGAATTTCTTATTTTGTGGGATCTACAAGAAGTGGATATTTGTAAGTTGTGAGGAAAAGCTTCTACAGATCAAAATAACACCATGACAATGCTAATGAAACTGCTAAGAAGAAACACATTTCCACAGAGACTGTCACCAAATAGTCTCAGGAAAAAACCAATAACACCACTTATAAAACATATTTTAAAAGGCACTGCTTAGCTTTTTTCTTTTATCGTGTAATATGAATACATACGGAAAAGCATATGCAACACAGGCCTTGTACAGTTTAATGACTAATTATAAGGCCACCTCCTGGGTAGCCACCATTCAGAGGAAGAAATTGAATGTTGGCAGCACCAAAGCAGCTCCTGTGTCTCCCTTCCTGATCCATCCCCATGGTCCTCTCTAGAGACAACAGATGTCTTACATTTTAAAGTAATAATATTTTGCTTTTTTTTTGAGTGAAACAAAATGTTGTATTTTACAATTGTTTAAACACTAATTTTTTTGCTTTTAAAAAAGTTTTACTATCTACATATGCATTCCTAAACAATATAGTCTAGTTTTGTCTATGTTAAAATTTATATCTCTAGCTGCTTTTGAGATTTTTTGTTTGTTTTAGTTTTCAGCAGTTTTACTAAGATATGTTTTGGGCTTGTTTGCACTTTCTGAATTTTCTGTTGGTTTTGGAAAATCCAAGCCATTACCTTTTTAAATATTGCTTCTTCGTTCTCTTTTTCCCTTTGTTCTGAACTATAATTCTTCTTACATGAGACCTTCGTGCTTCCTGCATTTCATTTCACAGGCTATTTTCTGTGTCTTTCCACTCTTATTTCTCCATTTGTGACTGAGTATTTTTTCTTTTCCTGGCCTGTCTTCCAGTTCACAATTTTTCTCTTTAGCTTTATCTAATTTGCTGTTAAACCCATCCATTGAATTCTTTTTTTTTTAACCCATTGAATTCTTAATTTTAGCTATAATTGTTAGCTTTAGACTATCTGCTGATTCTTTTACAATCAGTTTCCTAATCTTCTACTGAAATCTTCCATCTTGTCATCTGCAAATAAATTGCAGTTGTTTTGAAATTCATATTTGAAAATTTTAAAATCTGGATTGCTTGTGGGTCTGTTTCTCTTTGCTGCTTTTTTAACCGCTAGGTTTTTTGGTCAAAAATTTGCTTTCTTTTCAAATTGCTGGTTAGTTTTGATTGGGTTCTGGGAATTATTATGTAGAAAATTATAGAAGCTATTTCAGGGAGAATTTACTTTTCCTTCTGTCAGTCATTAAGCTAGGGACTGATTAGCTTGATTTGATTAAATATTGAGCTGATTGTAAACTGGGCTCCAGTCCTTTTTGGGTGTTTACTTCTAGTTTATCCCTATTCCTGATGGGAAACCATTTGGGGTTCCCACCAAAAGCCTGGAGTATTTACCAGAGTCTCTTCTCCTCTGCAGACTCTGAACTCCTGTCCAGTCATGTGAATCTACCCAGAGGCCTGGTCTCTTCACCACCACTTCCTGTTTGGCTTCCCAGCTTCTTGGCTGTTATTTGCAAATTGGCATAGGCCTTGACAAGAGCAATTTCAAACTTTGAGCTTCCTTCTCTGGGCTCTCTTCTTCTTCTGAATCTTGGCCAAGTTCTTGCTGCTTTTGTAGCATTCCAAAAACTTTTAAGAAATATTTATTTTCTGGGTTTTCTAGCTGTTCTGAGTGGGAGGGTAACTAGCTCACCTGTAGCAGAAGTACAACTCTGAGCGTTTATATAATAATTTAAAATACATAATAATTTCCAAGGTCGAGCACTGAGGCTCATGCCTATAATCCTAGAACTCTGGGAGGCTGAGGCAGGTGGATTGCTTGAGCTCAGGAGTTCAAGACCAGCCTAAACAGGATTGGGACCCCATCTCTACTAAAAGTAGAAAAACAAGCTGGGTGTTGTGGTGGACTCCTATAGTCTCAGCTACTCAGGAGGCTAAGGCCAGGAAGATTACTTGGGAGAGAGATTGAGGTTGCTGTGAGCTATGACATCATGACATTCTACCCAGGGTAACAGAGTGAGACCATATCTCTGAAAAAAAATTTTTTTTTTCAAATCATACTTCACTTATTTATCTGTATGTCTTTATTCATTCATGTTATGCCCATAGCTGCAGTTCCTTCATTTTCATTTCAGTATAAAGTTGCATTAATTACTGCATCATGCTAATTTCCTATTCTACGCTGATCCTTTCTCGTATGTAAATGTACATGCTAATCAGAGGGGAACTCTTGAGTCCATCCCAGGAGGAGCTACAGGGCCGTGGCTGACTCAGTCCCATGGGGTCTCGTCCCATGCAGAGGGGGCCCCAGCATTGCAGACTGAGGCTCTAGTGAGCTCTGCTGAGGTGCTCATCCTCAGCCTGGAAAGACGGGGTGCTCTGACTTCTGCTGTCCCCACAGACGCCCTTCAGACTCACCCCTGAGGCTGTGGGACACTTATCTCCTAGAAGGCAAGTACCTGCTCCTGACCATGGCACATGTGGTGTTCCGATTTCACAGTAGGAAGTCGCCCTGTGCCTGAGGGTGCCCACGGGGACATGCTGAAGAGACCCCAGACAGCCCCCAGGTAGTGCTGTCCATCTGGCCCTCTGCTCTGGCCTCCTGCTCAGGAAGGGAGGAAGGGTGGGCCAGGCCAGGTGTGGAGGGCTGGGCAGAGCTCCAGGAATGTGACTGATTTTCCAATTCTCTTTTGGTAAGTACAGAAGATAGTAATTTTAGTGTAGTTGATTCGTGTTTACTTTTATGGCTTATTTAAAAAAGGTGAAGTCATGAAGATATTTTCCTATATTGCCTTCTTAAAGTGTTAGTCTTTTGATTTTCCTATCTAAATCTAAATGTAATAGATTACTTGGGAGAGAGATTAAGGGGTTCAGTATCATTTTCCTATATGGCATTTTTTTGTATGGATGGTCAATTGTTCCAGTTATTAGAAGTTTGCCTTCTCTCCTCGATTGGCACTGTTGCCCCTGTCATCTACCATACCACACTATGCTTCTTCCTGGGGACTTAAAAATAAGTCTTTGTTTGTCTGTTTGTTTGTTTTTTTGAGATGACTCTGTTACCACTGGTAGAGTGCTTATGGCATCATAGCTCACAGCAACCTCAAACTCCTGGGCTCAAGCAATCCTCTTGCCTCAGCCTCCTGAGTAGCTGGGACTACAGCTGTTTAGCAACTGCCTCAACGCCCGGCTAATTTTTCTATTTTGAGTAGAGATGGCATCTTGCTCTTGCTCAGGCTGGTCTCTAACTCCTGAGCTCAAGGGATTCTCCAGCCTTGGCCTCCCTGAGCGCTAGGATCACAGGTGTGAGCCACCGCACCGGGTCATAAGTCTTGAGACTTAAAGGACAAGTTCACCTACTTTCTCTTCTTCATAGTGTTTTGGCTATTTTGGGTTCTTTGCACCTCCGTATACATTTTAGAATTAGCTCACCAAGTTCCACCAAAACAAAAACCAAAATAGAATTGTTTGTTTATTATTGGTATCATAATTAAATTGCCTCTTCAAAATATTGACGCTTTAAATGCATTACTATTTCTCCACCATGTAAGTCTTCTTTACTATCTTTCAATAAAGTTTTATAGTTTTTTCACATTGAAGTCTTACATATATTTGGTTAGATTCATTCCTAGGTATTGCATATTTTTGTAATTCTATTGTAAATGACATCTTTAACATGTCTTATCTTCTGTTTTTTGCTGATATGAAGGTATAATTGAATTTTGTACACTGATTTTATATCCTTTGCAACCCTTACAATCCACCTCCTACCCCCATATAATACTGAATGAAACCATTCTTGTTTTATTCCTGATGTCAAGGGGAATTTTATCTCTGTGTTGCCTAGGCTAGATTTGAACTCCAGGGCTCAAAGCCATTTTCCCACCTGTAGCTGGGACTATAGGACAGGGGGAAATTTTTAAGATTGAGGAAGTTCTCTTCTATTCTAGGGTTTTAAAAATGAATATATGTTTAATGTTTTATCAAATGATTTTTCTTAACTCTAGTGAGATTCATATCCTCTAATTGGTTAATATGGTGAATTACATTAATTGATTTCTGAAGTTAAACCAACCTTGAACTCCTGGAGTAGATCAACCGGATATTGATGGAGTAAATTTTCTAATTATTTGTTCAGGATTTTTGCATCTATGTTCACAAGTAAGATTGCTTATAATTTTCCTATTTTATAGAAAAAGTCCTCATTAGAGTATGTCAGCTTCATAAAATGAACTGGGGACTGTCCCCTGTTTTCTTAGCCTCTGGAAAAGGATGTGTAAGATTATTTCTGTTTTGAATGTGTCAAAGGAGAGAGTCTTTAATTCTTCTTTCACTTAGCGTCGCGGTTTGTGTTTCCTTTGTGGCATCACTATCATTTCTGGATAATCTGCCATCGTTTGAATAGAACAGATTTTGTTGATCCATTATTTGTCCAGTGAATGGGCATTTGGGCTTTCCCCATTTTTTGTCTGTTATCAAAGATGCTAGTTTTATGTGGACATTTCTCCACATTTCTCTTAGGAATACGTCTAAGTGTAGAATTGAGGGGTCATACTTTAACTCCGTGTTGAAACATTTGAGGAACTGCCACACTCTTTTCCAAAGAGGAGGCACCATTTTACAATTCCACTAGCAGTGTATGAATATTCTGATTTTTCCACATCCTCCCCTACACTTATTATTTGTGTATTTGATTATAGCTATACTAATGAGTGAGGCATGCTATCTCATTGTGGTTCTGGTTTGCATTTTCTGATGACTGATGATGTTGAGCATTAACCGATACACTCTTCATCCCAGTGAATTATGGACAGGAGCTTGGGAGATTTAAAGGATAGGAAACAATCTTCAAATGGTGCATTTTGGGTTTACTTCTTGTGCCTTCAGAGTCTTCCTGGGATGGGCACAGTGAAGGCCTGTGGTTTACTCCTTTCTTTCAGCCCCTATTATCTCATCAATTTAGGATCAAATACACAGATTGGTCACATTTCATTGCATCCTTCAAACCCTGCCCAAAGTTATGAAAATGAAAAGGACAAGAAGAGAGTCTAGTATGTTAGTGACTCCGTAAATCTGTGACTTGATTTGAAAAAATAGGTGCAGTCTTGTATTATTGTAGAAATCTTGATCAAAAAACCCTCTTCATGGTCACTGGTAAGTACCAAAAATTCTTACATTTGTGGAGACCGGGGTCAGCAAGCCTTTTTTGCAGAAAGCTGGTGAGTGTGTGTCTTTGTTTTTGTGAAGAGCTGGTGCGTCATGGAGTTTCTGTTTCAGCTACTCGGCCTTGCAGTTGCCCTGCACAAGCAGCCATGGACAACACATAAACACATGGGTGTGGTTGCGTTCCAATAAAACTTTATTTACAAAAAACAGATGTTGGGCTGGATTTGGCCCACAGGCTCTAGTTTGCTGATGCCTGGTGTGGAAGAAAGGGAAGACTCTTGGGAAAATTCATGTCCATAGTAACTTGAAAATGGATGAGAAAGGACTCTCCTTATTTTTCCTACACAAATGTTTTACAATTGGACTTGGCTTCTCACTATCTTGGGTGGGTCAAATGATTGATTTCACAGAGATTATTTGTCTCTTTCCTTTTTTTTTTTTTGTTTAATTTAATTTTTTTTATTTCTAGGACAGTATCTTTGAAGCATTTAAAATTAGAATTTCAGAGCCATCTTTAGGAGCTTATTCTCATTTAAAAAAAAAGTTCGATCACAGAAATATTTATTTAATTATTCCATTAATTGCATCAGTTATTTTCAATCAGTTTAAACTTTTTTATGTGCTTCTCTTATTTCTATTATAGTGAGAGTGCTCATAAAATGATCCTAGCTAGGCAGACAACTAGAGAAAATTTTTTTTATATCTCATTTCTAAGTCTAAATTAGTATAGCTATTGTCTTTTGTTTTTCTTTTGAGACAGGGTCTCACTCTACTGCCTGGGTTAGAGGGCAGTTGTGTTATCACAGCTCACAGCAACCTCAAACTCCTGGGCTCAAGCAATCCTTCTGCCTCAGCCTCCTTTTGTAGCTGGGACTATAGGCATGCACCACAATGCCCAGCCAACTTTTCTATTTTTTGGAGAGAAGGGGTCTTGCTTTTGCTCAGGCTGGTCTCCAACTTCTGACCTCAAGTGATCCTCCCACTTCAGCCTCCCCAAGTGCTAGGATTACAGGCACGAGCCACCAAACAGCTGTTGTCTTTCAAAAAAACACTTAGCAGCTTAACTGAATCAGAATTTAGACTAAAGCAGCAGCATGAAAGGAACAACCTTTTGGTTTGAGCTGTTAGGCTGGGGCATGGTCTGAAGAAATGCTGACCTGCATCTGTGATCTACTTTGGGACCCTTCCTGGCTATAGAACCCAATCAGTTCCCCTTGGGCTTAAGCCAGTCAAGACATATTTCTGTCACTTGCAGTTTAAAGAGACCTTCCTATTGGAAGTGGGATTTGAAGGGTGATGGCTGAGTCCCAGGGGGAAGGAAGGGACTGGGATCCAGGCAGGGGGAAGGGTGCAGGGCTTAGAACATGAGAAAATTGTATATTTTAGGAGGGCAAGGCCTTTATTGTTGTTGGAAACTAAATTAGAAAAGGATAGAGGTGGAAGAGGCCCTACGCACAGGCAAATCACAAGGGGTCTTACGTGCCCCGTAAGGTGTTTAGATTTTATCCTGTAGGCTATGGGGAGCTATTAAAGAACGTCGAGCAAAGGAGCAACATGAGCAGATTCGTGGGTTGAAGAGTGTTCCAAGGGTGGCACAGAGGAGCCAGCATGGAGGCAGGAACACCAGTTAAGGGTTGGTCATAGCTATATGGGTGAGAGATGGTGAGAGCCTGAGCTGAGATGCTGACAGCAGCAAAGGGCAGCACAGGGGAGTTATTAAGGGGACAGTGATGAGGAGTGAGTGGGTGTGGAGAATAGGGGGGAGTCTGGGATAACCCTCAGGTTCCTGGTTTGGACAACTGTACTGATGGAGAGGTGTGTGTGTGTGTAGGAAGGACACAGGCAGAAAGATGATAAGTTCACCTCGGGATATGTTGTGATAGAGGTGCATGGTGGCCATCCAGCTAGATTAGGCAAGAGTCAGTTGCATAGTCCGATCTAAGTGACAGTTGTTGAACAGATGCTCAGAATTTTCATGGTGAGCAGAGAAAAGGTACTGACCTTTGGCTGTTTAGGTTGCAGTCAGATGGAGCAGCCAGACAGGAAAGAGAAATAACCAAGGGGAATGTAAATAACCAAAGTTAAAGGATGAGATAATTCTAAGGAGGATGAGGGATTTTAAGGGAATCTGATACATCAGAGACACCGAGCTCCAAAAAGGACTGAAAGAGTGCATTGAATTTGCCCAATAATGGGTAGCTGGTAATTAATGAGTTTCAGGTGGCTACACGAGGGACCAGCCTGAGTGCAGAGATGGGAGGAGGAGGTGGCAGGTGTAGACCTGGAGGCAGCCAGTTTAGAACACTTTTTTAATGTTTCATTGGAGAGAGCAAGAGAAAAGATAGCTGCAACGTTGGGGGCACGCAGCCCTAGGAGTGGCAGTTGTTTTTCTATTATGGAAGAGAAGAAGCATGCTCATGGGCTGTGAGGGAAAGAGTCATTGACTCCTGGAAATGAGGTGATAAAGGAAATGTGGAAGAAAGGATGAAGGAAGGGATAAACGAGAGAGAAGGAACGTTGATGGGGCAAAGACCGGCAGGAGGGAGGAGGGGATGGCACCAGAGGGGAAATGGATGGATAACAAATGAGCCAGTTGCCTTTGCACCTGCTTCTTGTTGTTACTGGGTTTTTCTACAGTGCCTGTTGTAGGCGTCCTCCATAAGTAGGAGAGGCAAAGTTGATGACCATTGAGATGCTCAATCGGAGCTAAGCAATCATCAATGTATAACAGAGTTCAAGAATTGTGACAGGGATGGCAAGAATATGGCACTCCAACCCTTGCTCATCTCTCCCTGGCCTGCGGCAAACCACAGTAAGTCGTGCCAGGGCCTCTTCTGCGCTCAGCTGTGGACTTGGAGTTCACCGCAGGGCTTTACGGGGCCTCTAACCGTGGGTGAGAGTTGAAGCTTGCGTTGAAAACTATTTGCCATCTTTGGTTTATGGCAAATCCCATAGGAATTTGAAGAAAGTTATATTGTTTCCCAAAATAAATTGTATGCCTTTCAAGGAAAAGGACCGCACGATCTATTTCTTTGGTGATCCCTACACAATTACAATCAGGGGCTCAGCTAGGCCTGAGCTAATGCCATAATTTTTTAAAGAGATCTTATCATAAGGAATTAAAGCAACTTGATATGTTAATATTTTATTGCTTACTTCACTTCTGCCAGTCCTCAAGAAGTCTTTTCTTTAAAAGAGTTTATATTCTAGCATCTGATGACTTTTTCTGCCCTTGTGATTGAAGCTCTTTTTTCCTCGTTTTCTTTGTTCTTATGGAAGATAGAAAACAGCTGGTAAGCGCCCTTCACTAATGCTTGTTAAATTCCTTCTGAAAAATTATCCTTTAGCTTGAGGACCTTATGCTAAGTGAACTGTGCCTATGACAAAAGAATAAAAACCGCACAATTCCACTCATGTGAGGTACCCAGAGGAGTCAAGTTCATGGAGACAGAAAGTAGAATGGTGGTTGCCAGGGGCTGGAGAAAGAGGGGCATGAGGAACTATTTTTTAATGGATGCAGTTTTAATTTTTCAAGATAAAAAGAGTTCTGTGGATTGCTGATAATGATAGGAACACAATAATGGGAGTGCACTTAATGTGGCTGAACCATGCACTTAAAAACGGTTAAGATGGTTTTAAAAATCCTTCAGGTACAGAGAGAGACATATCTTTATCCCGTGGGGATACCAGAAAAATTGTCACCTTTTCTGCAGGACCGTTTCCTCTGTCCCATTTGCTTTTCATCTTTCTTTGTGGCCTCTCTTTCCGTTCCTCCAAACACTTTTGTTCCTCTTCTTTGGACCATCTTCAAGTCTTCCACAAACCAGATGTATAATAGTTTTGGAGAGAAGGGAAAGCCAGTGTACTGGGGGTGCTCAGAGGTGCTGGGGTCCCATGCGCCAGTGGGATTGGTGTCTTTGTGTGACAACAGCACTGAATTACTTGGGGGTTGTCCTAATCCATAGACGTGATTTCTGTTCTTTCCATCTAGAAAAGCTTAGCTTTAAATCCCATTCCTTTGTTCAATAAGAGAGCTAAGAGATAGCAGAAAGCTTTTGGAGTGTCTGGGCAGGGGAGCTCATGCCTGTAATCCTAGCACTCTGGAGGCTGAGGTGGGTGCTCAAGAGTTCATGACTAGCCTGAGCAAGAGCAACACCCATCTTTACTAAAAATAGAAATACTTGATGGTCATTGTGGTGGTGTAGGCCTGCAGTCCCAGCTACTTGGGGGAGGCTGAGGCAAGAGGATCACTTAAACTCAAGAGTTTGAGGTTGCTGTGAGCTGTAATGCCATAGCACTCTACCTAGGGCGACTGAGTGAGACTCTGTCTAAAAAACAAAAACAAACAAAAAACCCCAAACAAAAACAAACAAACAAAAACCCCAGGCAAGAACCTGGAAATGAGGATAGGAGTCCTTGCTCTGTTATGGTTAGTGTGTGATTATAGTAGAAGTCACCTCAGGAAGAAGTAATCATCCAGCACAGACATGCTCACCAGCCCTCATCCCCACAATTTGATGACATTGCTGTTGGCCTGGCTGGGTATTTGCTTTCACTTATCAGATGTTTCAGTGAGGTGAAGAGGAGGAAGATGGGAGGTCTGTGGTAGAATAATGTAGATTTATCTCACACTTAAAAATTACAGCAAGAAACTCAATTCAAACTTTTTAGTTCTCCTTCTAAGAAAACATTAATGTGCTGGGCATAGTGGCGCGTGCCTGTAGTCCCAGCTACTCGGGAGGCTGAGACAGGAGGATGGCTTCCGTCCAGGAGTTCTGGGCTGTAATACGCTATGCCGATCGGGCGTCCACACTGAGTTCGGCATCAATATGGTAACTTTCTGGCAGTGGGAGGCCACCAAGTTGCCTAAGACGGGGTGAACCGGCCCAGGTTGGAAACAGAGCAGGTCAAAACTCCCGTGCTGATCAGTAGAGGGATCATGCCTGTGAACAGCCACTGCACTCCAGCCTGGGCAACATAGTGAGACCCCGTCTCTCTTAAAAAAGAAAAAAAAAAGCAAACATTAATGTGAAATTGGTGCTGTGCTAGTCAGGCTCTGTGTGTGTGTGGACATCTCCCTTCTGCTGTTCCCACCCAGAAGGCTGTCTCATGCCTTCTCCCAGCCAGCAATCCCCCAAATTGCTGGGGTGATTTTGTGTTGTGGCTGCCCAATCTGAGAACTTTCACTCTCCTAGACTATGGGTCCAGTTTTGTAGACCATTGGCATCCCAGGGCTTGAGTGACTTTGGATCTGACCTGTACATAACGCTCAGGAGTGCTGCAAGGTAGCACTAGAGGATCTGAGGGAGAAGTCAGATGTGGCATTTATGGTGGGTCCAAGTTTACCCCCCACCCAAAGAAGTTAGATGCTCCGCCACTGATTTATAGAAGTTGATGTTGGTCTGGAGCTTCACACCCTGCTGGCGCCATGCTGTCTGCTGGCCTTTCAAAGGGAGTCCTGGCCGCCTTAATTCGGCTTCATATTTCTTGGATGACCCATGTGTTTTGGACAGTATACTGTCTGTGTGGCAGAGTTCAGTGGTACTGTTTAGCTTTGTGTTACCAGAAAATGTTGCTGGCTGAGTTCTTACATGAGCTGGGTGCTACATGACCGTGGCCAGCCTTACGCTTTGGTCCTTGTTACCAAGCCCATGTTCTAACTGGGCCTGAAGGAGTCCTTTGTCTTCATCTGTAGTTTGTCTTATGGTCTGTACATAATCAACAAAATAGGCAGTTACGTAATGCCTTGACATTCTCAGTAATCTAAGGAGAAAGCTGCTTCTCTGGTGTCCAGAAATGTGCAAACTTGTGACCCCATTAGAAATGGCACAGCGTTTATTAAAGAAATTCTATCACAATATTGTTGGACAGATAAAGTTAGAGGAAGTACTTTGAACCCCACACATGCAATTAGACAATGCTGGGGAAGAGTTCTGTGCTGGCAGATGCATCATTGAGGCTCTTCCCAGACACTAACATGTCGTATGGCAATGAATGTGCACTCAGAATGTGTGTGAACAAACGGAGGACTTTAATTAGCCACTCTCAGATTCGAATTCTGCAAATTACGTTGAAAACTCTCATAATGCCTTGACATTTGTTCCTTGCCATTTCCCTCTGCCTATTAGCCTGTCAGACATCAAAGATGATATCCCACTGGCAATTGTGTAGTCTGGGGCTACAGTATGTTGTTTGCAACCACTGGTATTGAGAAATTCAAGTCCAGGAGACTTTTTCTTGGAATTTTAGAGAGGGAAGGAGGATGACTTCCAATCCCTGCTGAGGATTTAACTGAGATAGAAAGAGAGCTACACATCTCCACATTGCAGAAAATAACCAAGTAGGTCTGAGGATTCTAGAGGGTAGAAGTGAGCAGTAGCTCACACTGGAGACCATCAGCTCAAAATGCAGGCCTGGGTGTGAGTCACTGCTCCATCAAACCCTGTGGACATGCCAAGGAATGTGTCGTTCCCAGAAGGCTATGGTGGAGGTTGTAGTAAGTAGAGTTTGAAGCTGTCACGCAGAAGGGATTCAGGAACAGTCTTCTCTCAGGGTGGAAGGGCATAGCCACTTAGAAGGCGTTGGAAGAACATTGCATTCAGAAGAGCAGTCTTGGGTGGGGGGAAACCAGTGCATCAGCAGCTGTGTGGACGACCAAGGAGCAAAACAGAGGCCTGAACTTCTGCCTCTCTAGTCCTCTTGTATTCGTTTTCGTCCTTACTCCTTCCAACATGTTGCCCGGAAGGGGTACAGGATGAAAACACTAATCTTGAACCCTAGAGAAGAAAGGGAGAGGTGGATGATTTTAGAGTAACATAAAACAGCCACTTAAACACTAAGTGTAAAATTCTCGTAGAAGGCACATCAGCTTTAAACTGGAGGGCAACCATTTTTTTTTTTGTTTTGATCAGTGTGATGGCAAAGAGTTAACATAGGTTCCATGGAGAGAGACGAGGTGGTGTATCCTGTTTGTTTTCGGTCGTTTCTTTCCTTATGTGTGTGACTGAAGTTTTTTGGGAAAAGTCAAAGGGAACAGTGGGAAGTCCAGGTACCATGGAAATAATGGGGTATTGTATCTGAAGAGCCCCTGGCCCCAGCAGGCGCATCCTGGGTTGGTGACTCTGGTGTTCCCCTCCTGCCCTGCTGCCCTGTTTGAAGTGGCTGGGCTCGTTGCCTACACCTGGAAGCTGATAAGACACACTCACTGCACACTCTCAAGGTTTTCCAAGAAAAATAGCAAAGAATGCATCTGCGTTGAGGGATGGGAGGTGCTGACTGACAGTGTCTCGAAAAAAATCAACTTCGCTCACATTTCTGCCTCTTGTGTTCCCAAGCTGATTCTCAGCTCAAAACTAATAAAATGGATATGTTTTTGTAAATCAGCAAGTACAGACCTTCAGCTCATTCTCTAAATCCTGATGTGCCAATTTAAGAACATTCTCCTCTGCTCAAAAAATTACTCTGCAAACAGTATTTGCAGGAAAGGCTTTGGGCAGAAAGTCGGTATAACTCTGTGCATGTCTATTCATATCAATGAGAATTCAACTAATATTTATCAGGCCCCGCCGTGAGCCAGGCACTGTCGTTGGCACCACAGTTAGGCAGTGACCAAGTCTCTACCCTGGAGAAGCTTCAATATTTAAGGGAAGGACTTGGTCATTTTCAAGGTGGTTTTGAGTAGAAAAACTGAACATTTAAAATGTGTGTTTGAAAACACATGGCATTAAAAACAGGATATAATTTCTCAAAGATTTTGAGAAATAAAAATATAATTTTCTCATCTTTTTGTTAGGAAAGAGCATTTAGTAATAAAATTACTATTTTGAGTGGCCATCATTAAAGAGAAGAAAAACTCAAACTGCTTGTGATTTATTTTATTTTATTTTATTATTATTATTTTTGAGACAGAGCCTCAAACTGTCACCCTGGGTAGAGTGCTGTGGCATCACAGCTCACAGCAACCTCCAACTCCTGGGCTTAAACGATTCTCTTGCCTCAGCCTCCCAAGTAGCTGGGACTACAGGTGCCTGCCACAACACTCGGCTATTTCTTTTGGTTGTAGTTGTCATTGTTGTTTGGCCGGCCTGGGCTGGATTTGAACCCACCAGTTCTGGTGTATGTGGCTGGCGCCTTAGCCTCTTGAGCTATAGGCGCCGAGCCTGCTTGTGAGTTTTAGCAGCAGATTTTATTTTATTTTTTTAGGTTTCTGCCTCATGAAGGACATCCGTGGATGAATGCATATTTGAAGGAAGTTTCGTTTTGGTTTTCTCCTAGAGCTTTTGTGTGTTTAGACTGAGGAACATATTTTTGCAGGAGAAGTTTCTATACTTACTATATTTCAAGCAGCATTACATCAAAGCATAAGCCTTACTGGCTGTTCGGGTTCCCCTCCCACGAGGTTGTATCCTATTATTTTGCATAATAGTAACCATACTTCCCTGCCCCTTGGATTCTGCAACCATTTCCTCCAGGTTAATTGGAAACATCTCTACTGAGATTGAGTAGGGGAGGCAGGGGCAGAGCTGACCAGGTTCTGGGGAGTGTGTGTGCTTAAAACCACTGTTTTCTGGAGCTTTCTTCACTGCTTTTTTTGGTATGTCCTTTTACAGGAAAGAATAGTCTCAAAACAATTAGCTCCGTCTTGCTGAGTGTTCCCAGCAGTTTACCTTACCTTTCATCTTTGCTTTCCTCTTATCTTTCCATGTTGTCAGGCAATATGTTCCTTTTTTTTTTTTTTTTTTCTTTTTGTAGAGACAGAGTCTCACTTTATCACCCTTGGTAGAGTGCCGGGGCATAACACAGCTCACAGCAACCTCCAACTCCTGGGCCTAGGCGCTTTTCTTGCCTCAGCCTACCGAGTAGCTGGGACTACAGGTGCCCGCCACAACACCCAGTTATTTATTTATTTTTGTTGTTACAGTTTGGCCAGGATCAGGTTTGAACCCGCCACCCTCGGTATGTGGGGCCGACACCCTGCCGACTGAGCCACAGGAGCTGCCCAGGCTCTGTTCCTTTTCTGAATGGCATTTATTTGGTCAGGTTAGGCTTGCAAGACATTCTTAACCCCCCATCCCTGTCTATCTTTGGATCTTCAGTAACGGAGGGCTCCTTGAGGAAATTGTGAGTGAGTGGTGAGCAGGCCGGTGCTTCTGGAGAGCCAGGGCCACGTGTCAGCTCCAATGAGCCCCACTCAGGTGCAGCTGTCTCCACTCTCGAGCTCATTTTTATGTCCCCAGCAAACACGCATAATCTTAGGCAAACAATTGAGCTTGCCAAGAAGGGCATCCAGCAGCTCAAGACACAGCAGCAATCCTTGGCCCCTGAATCAGTAAAATTATCTATTTTCAAAACAATCCTTTAAAAAAAGAAACCAACAAAGGGGATAGTGTTGTTTATGTAACTTTTTTGTAAGGTTATAAAACGTTTTTCCCTCTCTGGGTACAAAATGGGTACGGTACGTGTTCCCAAGCCTGGAGAGGTTGTTTGGGAGAGCAATGGTATCTCTTGAGATTTTCCTTTGCTAATGACTTTGGCCTTTCTCCCTTGTGGAAAAAAAAATTTTTTTTTTCTTTTAAACATTCTGCTCTGGAAGGTCTTGGGAATGGTCGTTGGGCACTGAGTAAATTGGATTGTTTCTCTTGCCTCTGAGAGCTGTTCTCAGGCCCCATGAGGTGAATTGGCAGAGGTGATCTAACCAGGTGGCCAGGGGAGCCCTGTGTCACTGGTGGGACGAGGTGGCAGGGTTGTTGTATCATGTATTCCACCCCCTGACGTGGGCTCGGGCCTCTCTGGTGCCCTCCGTGACCCGTCCCACTGGGCTGAACACACTTCTCTTCCTGACTTCCTTTCTCTTGCCACCTCCTGGCCATTAGCTTCCACCAGTTGCCTGTCAGTTGTTTAAAATGAGCATTCCTGGAACCCACCTAGAAATAGGGTGTGTTGGGGGGAGTCTTCATCTTAGACTTCAAGAAACCTGAAGAATGAAACTGAAAACTGAAAACTCCACAAATAAGGGATTCAAAACCCTTAGATGCTCAGAGGCTACTGTAGAGAGAAAAGCAAAGATGAAAGAAAGCAAAGGGCACGTTGCCACCTTAAACAAGAAAGGCAGAATAAATCAACATGCAGGGATCTTTATAGAGGGAAAAATGTCTGACATGGACAGGAGGAATCCAAGGCAGACTTCAAGTTCAGGCTATAGGGAGCAGGTCAGGGAATTCTCCCCTAGTATAAGCCTCAGTATCACAGCTTGGGGATGTGAAATGGGGGAGCCAGAGGGATCTGTTCACCACACCAGGGATTCCGGTGGGGATCATGCAGTCTCCTGGGACTGTCCCCCTCTTCATGTCTGATGCAGAAGATGGAGGCTATTATTTGAGTTTCAAATCAGCTGTATCCATTAGCTGTATTTTGTTTGTTTTGCAAGAAGTAACTTGGGCTTCCCAAAATAGTTGACTTTGTTAGCTATCACTGAGAAGCATTTCACAACAAAATTTCAGCTACATAACATGTTCCCATCTCAGTTCAAGCTTAGACTTGGTCTTGGGCCCCTTTGGGATCTGAGGGTGCTTCATTTCTCTGTGTTTCTTGGCTTAGGGAGAGTTTTAGATATGTCTTAACTTGACCCATTTGCTCAGGGAGAACCTTCAGGACACAGTGAAAAATAAAGATCTTAGGCCAAAGGTCATCTGTTGGTCCAGGATTCCTGGAAAAATGCCAAATTGTATTACTTTTTTTTGTTGTATGAATGTAGTTTTAAATTTTATTTTTAAAGTACATCTTGTTTTTAGGGGATGACTTCTTTAATTTTGGAGAAGGAACATTCTCATCCATCAACCACTTGTTAACTTAATACCTACTAAGCGCTCCGGTATATCAGAGTGTGCATAGAGGGCCTGGCTGGTGTGGCCCATAGATGTGTGGCTTCCCTAAAGTGGGTGGAGATCATAAAGGACATTTCAAATGTAGCAGAGTCCAAGAGCCATGAGAAAGAAGGGCTTGTTGAGAGGCAGTGACAGTTCCTGAGTAATTAGAGCTAGCCAAGTGGTGGGGTGAAAGGTAGGCAGTGAGGTTAGGAAGACAGACTAGGGTGAGGCTTTGTATGCCAAGTAGAGTCCAGATATTGGCCAGACGCAGTGGCTCACGCCTGTAGTTGTAGCACTCAGGGAGGCTGAGGCAGCTGGATTGCATGAGCTCAGGTGTTCAAGACCTGAGCAAAAGCGAGAGCCTTTCTCTACTAAAATAATAAAAAAACTAGCTGGGTGTCATGGCAGGTGCCTGTAGTCCCAGCTATGCGGGAGGCTGAGGGAAGAGGATCACTTGAGCCCAAGAGATTGAGGTTGCTGTGAGCTATGATGATGCTATGGCACTCTACCCAGGGAGGCAGAGCAAGACTGTGTCTCAAAAAAAAAAAAAAAAAAAAAAGAGTTCAGATATCATCCTTCAAGCAATGGGCATTCATCTGAAATTCTTAATTAAAGTCATGATATGGGAGATACAGTGGACATTTTTCATTCTTCTTGGCTACCTACCAAAACATTATGGTGGAAAGACAGTGGGGAGCTGGCTTCCTGAGCTAGAGGAGATGCCCACTGTATCCTCCAAGTCTGCCCTGTCAGAGAAGCCGAACGTGTGATGTCTCCTCTTTCCAGTCTCATTCATAGTTAAGGAACAGGCATGTGACCTAGGCTCTGCCAATCAGAGGTCTCCCCTCCAGACTTTTAATAGTGAAGGGAAGTGCAGACCTCAAGCAAAATCCATTTCTGGAGATGGAGCCCTACAGGGGTGTCCAACTGAGGCCCATGGCTATGAATGCTTGTCCTAAGAGTTTTCTTGGGCCACATATTACATACACAAACACTAACAAAAGCTGAGGAGGTCCATGCATAATTTTGGTGATATCCACCATCATAGAAAAGTGTTCATAGCCAGCTGCAGGGTGCAGTCAGATAGCCTGGTAGAGGCAAAGGGGCAAGCTTTCAATGATCAGGGTCAAGTGTCTACTGATTCAGGGCAGTGGTGGAACTTCAGTGTCTCTGGCTGGCACCAGCAATGATGTCATCACCACATTGTTTCCCTGACATGATTCTGGGAATTGCTTCTGGCTGTACAGCCTCCAAAACTGGTTATTTACCTCTCCAAGAAAGCCTGTGAGCTGTTTAATATTCCTTTTAACTTTTTAAAAAAAATCATGTATATTGAGGTTTGGAAAATAAGATGCACCCTTTTAAATTTTATAGTTCAATGAGTTTTGACAAATATATTTAGTTAAAATGTTGCAGGAAGTCAAGGCCCAACGGAGAGAAAGAGCACCCAAACACCACGTTTATAAGAGGAAGGGCTTTATTTACCGGCCAGGAGCTTACGGTGTAGAATTCCAAATGGCTATGCTCTCCAACTGGCGTCGTGTTTCCTTTTTTGACAGTCAAAAAGTTCCAATCCATAGGTACCCTTCTCATTGGCCAGTTTGAATCAAGCAGGAGATGCTGTTCCAGCACCTACAGAACTACAGGATTTCACAGACGTGGAAACTTCCAAGTTCCAGGAAGTTAAGTTTACAAATTCCCAGGAGCTGAGTCACCATGGAGAGGACCCCCCAGGTGTGTGCTTGTGGTCTCCTTGAGAAGCCTGTTCTCCTAGACCTCACCCTTCTCAGGTATTGTCTCTCACAACCACTGCAAGATGAAGACTTAGCTCTACTAACCCAAGGGCTCCCTCGTGCCCCTGTGGAGTCAGTCCCCTCTTCTTACCCCCAGCCCCTGACAATCTCTGACTTTTTGCCCCTGGAGTTTTGCCTTTTCCAAACTCATATAAATGGATTGTACAGGATGAAGACGTGGTGTACTTAGCACGATGTTTCTGAGATTTGTGTTGTGTGTAGTTCATTTCTTGTTATTGTTAAATAATATTCATTTGTTTGGTTACACATACATCACAATCTTTCCCACCTTTGGCTCTTATGTATAATGCTGTTATGTGGTGAATATTCATGTATAAATCCTTGAGTGAACATGTTTTTATTTTCTTGGATAAATATATAAGGATGAGATCCCTGGGTCACATAAAAACCAGTGTTACATAAAGAAATAGCCAAACTTGGCAGGCACATGGCTCATGCCTGTAATCCTAGCACTCTGGGAGGCTGAGGCAGGTGGACTGTTTGAGCTTAGGAGTTTGAGACCAGCCTGAACAAGAATGAGTGCTAGTCTCAGGCTCAGTGTGTAGCACAGTGAGCAGGAGGCTGGCCACATACACCGAAGCTGGTGGGTTTGAGCCCGGCTCGGGCCTGCTAAACAACAATGACACTGCAACCAAAAAATAGCTGGGTATTGTGGCGGGCGCTTGTAGTCCCAGCTATGTGGGAGGCTGAGGCAAGAGAATTGTTTAAGCCCAAGAGTTGGAGGTTGCTGTGAGCGGTGATGCCACCGTACTCTACCAAGGGTGACATGATGAGACTCTGTCTCAAAAAAAAAGAATGAGTGCCAGTCTCTACTGAAAATAGAAACATAGCTGGGTGTTGTGGTGGCCCAGGCCTTGTAGTCCTAGCTACTTAGGAGAGTAAGGCAGGAGGATTGCTTGAATTTAGGAGTTTGAGGTTGCTGTGAGCTGGGCTGATGCCATGGCATTCTAGCCTGGGCAACAGAGTAAGACTCTGTTTTTTTTAAAAAAAAAAAAAAAAGAGTCTGGGTGCCTATGCTTGATGGTTAGAGTGCCAGCCCCATGCACCAGGGGTGGAGGGTTTGAACTTAACCAGAGCCTGCTAAACAAACAAACAAACAAAAAAAAAAAAAAGAAAAAAGAAAGAAAGAAAACTGCCACACTGTTTTCCAAAGTGATTATATCCTTTTGCGTTCCTACCAGCATGTATGTGAAGTTCCAGGTGCCCTGCGATCCTTGACTGTTGCCATTTTCAGTCAGGTAACCTTAGGCGTTCAGTAGGGGAGTGATATGTCGTGGTGGTTGTAATTTGCATTTCTCTAAAGGCAGTTCATGTTGGACATCTTTTCATGTGCTTCTTTGCATTCATACATCATTTTCGGTGAAATATGTGTTTAAATATTTTGTACATTTTTTATTATATTGCATATTTATTATTGCAAGAATCCTTTCTGTATCCTAGATAAGTCTTTTATTAGATATTTGTTTTCCAAATACTTTTCCCAGTCTATTGCTTGCCTTCCTGTTTACTAATACTACCTCTTAAAGAGCTGAACTTTTAATTTTGAAGAGATGTAATTACCAATTTTTTAATAGTTCATGATTGTTTTGTATCCTCTCTAAGGAATCTCTGCATTATTAAAGTTACAAGGATTTGGGGCCGGGCGCGGTGGTTCATGCCTATAATCCTAGCACTCTGGGAGGCTGAGGTGGATGGATTACTTGAGCTCACAAGTTTGAGACCAGCCTGAGCCAGTGTGAGAGCCTGTCTCTAACGACAGCCAGGCCTGTGGCAGATGCCTGTAGTCCCAGTTACTTGGGAGACTGAAGCAAAAGGATGGCTTGAGCCCAAGAGCTTGGAGTTGCTGTGAGCTATGACACCATAGCACTCTTGCCCACATTGGGGCAAGAAAGCAAGACTCTTTCTCAAAAAAAAAGTTACAAAGATTTCACCTTGTATTTCCTTTTAGAAATGTTATAGTTTTAGGTCTTATGTGAGTTTATGGTCCATTTTGTGCTTTTTTAATATTGTAGAGATGAAGATTAGAATTTTTTGCTCTGAGTATATGAATTTTTGGTGGATTATTCTTGCATCATTGTTAAAAACATAATATTTTCACCATTGAAATGCCCTGGTATCTTTGTCAAAATTCATTTAATTACTTCTATGAGATTCTGTTTTTGTGCCATTTATTCTGTAACATTTTTATGCCAATACCATCCTGTCCTAAAAGCAGGTGATGTGAGTTCTCTTTGCTCTTCTTTTTTCAATAATTATTTTGACTATTCCAAATCCTTTATATTTCCATATACATTTTAGAATTGGCTTTTCAATTTCTATAGAAAACCTTGCTAGAATTTTCATTGGGATTGTGTTGCATACATAGATCAATTTGGGGAGCAATATTGTAATTTTGAATCATCCGATCTATGAACATAATTTATCTTTCCATTTTGAAGGCCTTTAATTTCTCTCAGGAATGATTTGCAATGTGTGTATGAATCTTGCATATTTTTTGTTGAATTTATTCCTATTTATTTATTTATTTATTTTTTATTTTTGGGACCAGGGGTGGCTTTGAACCTCTGGCATATGAGGCCAGTGCCCTACCCCTTTGAGCTACAGCCACCGCCCAATTTCATATTTTATAATGCTCTTGTAAATGGTATTTTCAAATTTCAATTTCCAGCTGTTTGTAGTTAGTATATACAATTGATTTCAAATCATTTGTTTCCTGCAAATTGTTGGCCTAAAGTTCCTAATTTCTCTTTATTATCTCCTTTCATATTTATATGATTTGTGGTAATACTTCCTCTTTTACTTCTGATATTGATAATTTGTATCTTTCTTTTTCTTGATCAGTCTACCTAAACGTTGATAAGTTTTATTGAACTTTTCAAAGAACTAGCTTTTGGTTTTATGAATTTTCTGGATTAATTTTCTGTGTCCTATTTTAGTGGTTTCTGCCCTTATCTTTCTCATTTCCTTCCTTTTGCTTATTTTGGTTTTACTTGATCTTCTTTTCCTAGTTTTTTTTTTTTTTTTTTTTTTTTTAATTTTGCTTTCAATTTCAACTGGCTTTCCCTCATCTTAGTTTGAAGCATTTATTTATTTTTATTTTTTCTTTTCTTCCTTTAGCAATTCTCTTGCCCTTTGCCTCCCAAGTAGCTGGGACTACAGGCACCCGCCACAATGCCCGGCTTTTTTTGGGTAGAGATGGGGTCTCAGTCTGGTTCACTCCAGCTCATGCTGGTCTCGAACCTCTGAGCTCAGGCAATCCACCAACCTCGGCCTCCCACAGAGCTAGGACTACAGGCGTGAGCCACCATGGCCAGCCCTTTTCCTAGTTTAATGCTTGATCTTAGCCAAAAAGTTGAAAAGTGATATTTTCCTAGTTTTTTAATGTAGGAGTCTAGATCATAGATTAAAGATCTTTTTTCTTTTCTAATACATGTATTTAGCACTATACATTTCCCTCCAACCACCGTATTAGCTGCATTTCTATAAACTTTGATATGCTGTGTTTTCATTTTTATTTCATTCAAAATATTTACTAATTTAGGCAGGTGCGGTGGCTCACGCCTGTAATCCTAGCACTCTGGGAGGCCGAGGCAGGTGGATTGCTTGAGCTCACAAGTTTGAGACCAGCCTGAGCAAAAGACCCGGCAAGACCCCATCTCCACTAAAAGTAGAAAAAAAAACTGAGGCAAGAGGATCACTTGAGCCCAAGAGTTGGAGGTCACTGTGAGCTATGATGATGCTGTGGCACTCTACCCAGGGTGACAGCTTGAGACTCTGTCTCAAAAAAAAAGAAAAATTTTGGTAATTTATATTGTGACTTTTTCTTTGGCTCAAGGATTATCTAGGAGTAGATTGTTTAGTTTCCAAATTTGCGGGGGATCTTCCAAATATCTTTCTGTTACTGATTTCTCATACAATTCCTATCTGTTCTGAGAACATACTTTGTATAATTTCAATCCTTTTAAATTTGTTGAGATTTGTTTTATGGCCCCAAATCTGGTCTACCCATGTGCACTAGAAAAAATGTTTTTTTCAGCTACTTCTGCATGGAGTATTAACACCAATTAGATTAAGTTGGTGGTTAGTGTTGTTCAAGTAATCTATATCATTGTAGATTTTGGGGGTGTTACTTGTTCTATCAAATACTAAGAAAAGAGTGTTGAAGTTTCTAGGTACAGCTGTGAATTTGTCTATTTTTCCTTTGACTTCTGTCAATTTTCTTTTATATATTTTTAAGTTTTTGATATTAGGTACAAAGACATAGAATTCTTTTTTTTTTTTTTTTTTTGAGACAGAGTCTCACTCAGTTGCCCTGGGTTGAGTTCCTGGCATCACAGCTCACAGCAATCTTAAACTCTTGGGCTCAAGTGATTCTGTTGTCTCAGCCTCCCAAGTAACTGGGACTACAGGTGCCTACCACAATGCCCAGCTATTTTTAAAGAAGGGGTCTTGCTCTGCCTCAGGTTGGTCTCAAACTCCTGAGCTCAAGCAGTCCACCTGCCTTGGCCTTCCAGAGTGCTAGGATTATAGGCGTGAGCCGCCATGCCTGGCTGACAGAATTCTTATGTCCTCTTCATGTGTTGACCCCTTTATATGTAATGCTTTTCTTTATCTCTGAAAACATTTTTTTGTTCTGAAGTCTACTTTTACATTAATATAGTCTTCCCAGCTCTTTTTTGACTAGTGTTTGTAGAGTGTATCTTTTCCTGGGAGCGGGTGCCTATAATCCCAGCTACTTGGGAGGCTGAGGCAAGAGAATCACTTAAGCCCAAGAGTTTGAGGTTGCTGTGAGCTATGATGCCAGGACCCTCAACCCCCAGGTAACTGAGTGAGACTCTGGATTAAAAAAAAAATTTTTTTTTAGGAGGGAGTAAAAACTCTGATGGTAAACCTCAAATAGCAAGGGATGTTCTGCAGGGCCTAGAGAGAAGGCCAGACCACTGGCGCCTTTGTTTTGTTGTAGACTGGCCCAGGGAAGTAGACAAAAGCCAACAAAGACACAGCAATGTTCTCGAGAGAGAGTTGGCAGCGGAAGGCTCCAGCTAACGTACTAGTTTGTTATTGGTGCTTTTTGCTGCCCAGCTCCCAGGAGTGTTAGACTTTCCTTGTCAGATAAAAAAAAACTAGATCATGAATTGGGGATAAATTGATGGAGATACGGAGGCTAAAGAGAAATGCTCATGAAATTTGCAATGATGACCTCCAGAGATCCCCTCAAACGGTGGGTCTTCCCGCATTTCTTCCTCAATTCACAAAGACTTTCCTTCTCAAGCAGCTTCGCGGGGCTTATCCCTTGTTCATTACTCGAGTCTGAACACAGATCATGGATAGGGATTCCGTGTGCTCCAGGGTAGCTCAGGGAAACCTGAGGACATGCAAGGTCAGCATGGAGGGTGGGGCTTTGACTCCACAGTTAGTGCCCTGAAACCCTCTCATCTGACACATAGAGAAAGTTGTGTTCCTGGCACACAGGAGAGCTTAATAGATGGTTGTTACATCCATCATTTCTATTGCTGTCCAAGGTGCTTTGGAATTATTGTTCTCCGGTTCTTTCTGTATCTATCCTCCATAATCTACCTGCTGCTCTCTATATCCAGAATATAGATACACACATATCCATTACATCTGTATGCATCATGTCTGTATGTATGTCTATATGTGTTTTGTACATGTATTCACACACACTCACATCACACAAACTCATACATAATCAGTTCTTTTAATAACTGCTACTCTTTACTCTTGCTGATTGCTGGTCGTGTCATGTTGGATATTTTCAAGGCTTTTTAGGTAGTTCAACTTTCATTGTTTTTGCAATGCTTATATGGGAAACTCTTACAAATTTCTTTTTCTTTTTTTTTTTTGAGACAGAGCCTCAAGCTGTCGCCCTGGTAAAGTGCCGTGGCATCACAGCTCACAGCAACCCCCAATTCCTAGACTCAAGCGATTCTCCTGCCTTCGCCCAAGTAGCTGGGACTACAGGCGCCCGCCACAACGCCCACCTATTTTTTGGTTGTAGTTGTCCCATTGTTGTTTGGCAGCCCCGACTGGATTCAAACCCGCCAGCTCAGGTATATGTGGCTGGCGCCTTAGCTGTTTGAGCCACAGGTGCTGAGCCTCTTTTTTTTTTTTTTTTGAGACGGAGTCCTACTTTATCTCTCTAGGTAGAGTGCAGTGATGTCACAGCTCATAGCAACCTCAAACTTTTGGGCTCAAGTGATCCTCTTGCTTCAGCCTCCTGTGTAGCTGAGACTGCAGGCACACACCACAATGCTCGACTACTTTTTAGAGACAGAGTCTCACTCTTGCTCAGGCTGGTCTCCAACTCTTGAGCTCAATCCTAGCCTTCCAGAGTGCTAGGATTACAGGTGTGAGACACCGTGCCTGGACCCTCTTACAAGTTTCTGTTTTTTTTTTTTTAATTTTATTTTATTATTAAATCATAACTGTGTACATTAATGCGATCATGGGGCACCATACGCTGGTTTTATAGACCATTTGACATATTTTCATACACTGGTTAACATAGCCTTCCTGGCATTTTCTTAGTTATTGTGTTAAGACATTTATATTCTACATTTAGTAAGTTTCGCATGTACCCTTGTAAGATGCGCTGTAGGTGTGATCCCACCAATCACCCTCCCTCTGCCCATTCTCCCCCCTCCCTCTTACAAGTTTCTTAAGAAATTAAGAGAAAGATCTTTGTTATTCATAATGTTTTTTGGTGTGTAAAGATGTATATGTAGCTGATATAACTTATCAGAACCTTGTTCCTTGTAATTAAGAGTAGGCAGAACTTTTGGGGGGGCATTTGAATTTTCTTCTTTCCATTTTCCTGTGTAAAAGCTGTAATTCCTATTGAATTTAAAGCACACGAAATCCTGAACCCTGCTGTGGCTTCTGCACACCTGCTGATCACAGGGCACTTCTGAAGGTGTGTGGGGCACCAGAAAAAAACACCAGACAGGCAAGGGGCAGGTTTGGATTTAATCCAGAGGCAGGCAAAAGGAGGGGATGTGGTGCCTGAGTTTTCCTGCGCTGATGGAAAAGATTTACTTGTGCTGCTTCCTGGCGGGATGGTGTGCCTTTCATCCAGGGGACACTTGCTGGGCTCCTACACGAGTGCCCTTTACCGCGTGAGTGTGTGTGGGCTCTGTTGGCCCGGGCACACGTGCCGCGCTACCGGGGATGCTTGTTGGTGAGTGGGTCTGGAGAACACTCAGGATCCTCAGAGGCTCTGAAGAACCAGCATGGCCTCCTGCAAGGCAGGGAGACTTGGGTCCTGTGCACACCAGCGGTCGTGCTCTCTGATGAGAAGCATTAACCTTGAGTCAAATCATTGCCATTACCGTAAGGTGATGAAAAGAGGCAAGTGTCAGGAGTCAGACTTGCTTGTGGGTATACGAAGGTGGAAATTCCTGAGCTTTCTTGTAGTCTAGGCTGGCTGTTCAGAGGTGGCTGTGGCTGCCTCAGGAGAAAAATTCCCCTCTGACCCTTAAGGACTGCTGGCCCAGGTGGAGGCCTGGGTGGTGAAGGGGCAACAGTGTGGAATTAGCAATCAGGCTGGGTCACTGTGGGTCCCCTAAGTTCCTGAGATTCTCTGATCCTGTCGTCTTAGTAGCTTTTACCTAAGTAAATACTGGGGCCATGGCTCCCAAACAGGGTTTAATGTTAAACCCTCCACCCCCATGTTCTGTATTCACTCATTACCATATCCTCTTTTTTTTTTTTCTCTCTCAAAATGAAATTAATTTTGTCATATTTTTAAAAACAAGACATACAGTCCCTGGGCAGAGATGTGGACATAGCCCAGAGGTGAAATGATCCACTGTTGTGCTCCCTGACAGCCCGTGCACAGGACATCCGGGAGAGATAAATTAAGCTGGAATATTTCAAAGGAGTTGAGAAGAGTTCCTTTCATTTTGCTTTGCCCTGGACGTCAGTTTTCCAAATCTATCTGTGGGTCCATCTATCACGCTGTGGAGTTCCCTCTTAATACAAAAGGTTGGGTGTGGGGGTTGGGGGAGAAAAGATTAGGTGAGAAAGGCAACTGTGGGGGGAGGGGACAAAGGACAAAGGACCCTTTGATGTGGGAGGCTTATTTTTATGTTTTGAAAAATGTTATCCTTATTTTTACCAGCTTCAGATTCAAAGTCTCCTTCACTCTCTCTTTGGATTATGTTCCCTCTAAACATGAGCAGTTTATTGGAAACCCGAGCATCAAACACTCTGGAGCCAAAGAATTGTCTCTGGGGCTAGACCCACTCTGAAGCATCAAGCTCGTTGGCACCACACATTTCTCTGGATTGAGGGGCCCCAATGCCAGTGCTCGTAAAGCTGAAGACACTGCAGCAGCCTCGTGATGTCATGTCAAGATCCAGTGTCTTTGCCCAGACAGATGCACGGGGTGTGGACACGGGCACATTTGGTGACAAGGGCAGCCAAGAGAGGGTGGCAGCTGGCACCTACCTGCACATGCTACCCACATGGAGGTGACTGTGTCAGGCACTGCACCAAGCAGGAGGCAGTGCAAATCACAGATGACACCCGAGGAACGAGAAAACCAGTTGACTTATTTCCTCCCTTCCTGTTACTCAGTGTGGGGACAACTTGGAACATTTTGTGGTGTTCAGACACTGGAGATGTCTGAACTGCTGCCTGTGCGAAGGCTACTGACAGAAACCTGCCTCCCCAGCTGGAGAAATACAATTGTGTACACTTGGCAGGCTGCACATGGGACCCCAACTGTTAGCAGCTGAGGAAAGGTGCAGAATGGGACATAGGCTCTTGCTTTGCTGTTTATAAAATCTTCCACCTATGCTCTAGAGTTTGTGCATGGGTTGTAGCAGGTCTCTCTCTCTCTCTCTTTCTCTCTCTCTCTCTCTCTCTCTCTCGTTTCCTCTAGGGACAGGGTCTCAGTCTGTTGCCCAGGCTGGACTGCAGTGGTGTCATCGTAGCTCACAGCAACCTCAAACTCCTGGGCTCTAGTGATCCTCCTGCCTCAGCCTCCCGAGTTGCTGGGATTACAGTTGTGCACCACCATGCCTGGCAGATACAGATTTTTAAATATTGACACTAGCAACAATGTTTCTAGTAACAAATAGCTATTCATATTTTTCACTAGTGGAAAGATATAGTAAAACTATATATTTCTAACGCAAAGTATTCTATGACAAATGCAATTGCACTTTCTTACCTTGATTCTTATCCAGAATGTTTGGACGTTAGGAATGATGGGAACAGACAGCAAATCACATGACTCTTACTTGGTACTTTAAGTCAAGGAGGACAAAGGAGAGGAATTTCACGAACGGAGTAGACAACAGTGTTAAATGCTGTGGGGAAATAAAGTAAGATGGGAACTTAAAAGATCCCATCAGATTTGCAATTAGATTTAGTGAGCTAATATTGTTTCCTTATGTATCAGGTGTTTTTCCACACAAGGTGCCAAATTAAAAAATATATAAAAGTATACAATGAAAAGTCTGTAGGTCTCTCTGTTATTTTTGTATTCAAGAAGGGAGTTCCCTTTCCAGGAAGCAAACAATGTTGCCAATTTATTAGGTATCCTTCCTGAGATGCTCTATACCCATTTAATAAGTATATGTACTTTTTTTTCTTTCTTTCCCCCCCAACATATATAGTACATTATATGCAGTTATTTATTACATGAAAAAAATTGAACATTTATTATATATATAAAAAATTGAACAATACACTGTAGTCTTGCAGGCCATCTCATGACTGTCCAGCAAGAGCAGTGTTACGCCTTTGGCAGCCACATGGTTCCCTGGTCCGGATGTGTTGCAGTTTATTTAACAAACGAATGTTTTGAGGTGACAGTGAATAAGCACCAACATCTGGGAAAGATGCTGGAAACAGCCATCTCTTGCAGCCCTACCCAATTTCTTGGGGTTTGGCAAAGTAGCCAGAAGGACACTGGCTGAGTACCATTGGACCATTGGTTCTAGGTACTTGAATCCAGTAAGAATTGATTTAAAGACCTTATTTCTGAAAATGGCATCTCTTTATACACAAGCGAGGTATAGTAGTTATAGGACTGGCTCCAACCTTTTGGGAAATGAGGAAAGTTATAAATTTGCCTTTTCATCTTTATTAATGCTAGCATCTCCAGAGTATCTTGCACATAAAAGGTATTGAGTAAATATTTGTTTACTTGAAAGAATTAAGGGCACATGGCCTCATTAGACTTTTGAACAAACGAGTGTCTGTGACCAGAATCTGCCTTCATTTACTGTCTGTCCCTCCATCAAACAATTGCTCAAGTGTCAGCCTCTGCTCATCAGTCCTGCTTATTGAGCAGATGTTGACCTAGACAAGTCATCAGGCTAAAATAACTTGCTGGAGTGTATCTTAGTCATTTCATTTTCTATCCTCTAATTCCTCATTTCAAATTGAAATGGTTCTTTGATTCATATCTGACCAGTTTAAGTTCTACCACTTACTGTATATACTCAAGTATAAGCCAAGGTTTTCCGGCACAAAATTTGTGCCGAAAAACCCGAACTCAGCACAAATTTTGTGCTGAAAAAACCTCGGCTTATACTCGAGTATATATGGTACTAACTGAATGAACGACCTGGATGGTGGCTGAATTCTGGACTTTCATTTCCTCATTTGTAAGGCAAGGATAGTATTGTCCAATTTCTGAAGGTTTTTATTAGGATTAACTGACCTAATGTCTAGAGCACCTAAACACAGCTCCTGACAGATAACAGAAGTGCAAATTATTCATTTTCTCTTCTTGTGTAACCTATGCAGTTGATCGCTGTTAATTTGTGGGATATGTTAACTTATGAATAAATCACAGAGTTGTAAATCAGTTTTCTGTGAATTTGGTTGCTATCTTGGAACATTAATGATAGTAAAGTACTTGAGCACTGTCTGAAACAAGATTTTTTTTTTTTTTTGAGTAGGGGAAACATCAGAAATTCATTTGTGTATGAATTAAATTTTAAAAATTACTAACAGAACAATTCAAAATATATTTTAGCAGCACAATACAAAAAAGTAGTCCAAAAAGTTTAACCCACTGGGCAAATAAAAATCAATGAGAATTCTGGTTTCTAACAGTCTATGGAGTTTTTCATCTGTGGTTTTATTTTGTGGGCACATCTCAATTTTGAATCCATGCTCATATCACTAATGAGTGTCATTATCAGTTTTAGCAGTTCTGTGAAAAAGAACGTGTTTCTTGACTGATATATTGTCAAATACTTGGCACTTATCTCATGACTTGTTTTTCTGCAAAGAGAAATCTTCTCAAACTGTCTTAAGCCAAAAAAAGGGGGGGGGGGGGAGAGGATTTATTGACTCAAGTAATGGAAAAAGAGAGCTTTAGGTATATCTTCATTTTGCTTTAAAAGTTGACTTTTGATTCACGAAAGCTGAACTGGACAAACCCAGTTCTCTGTAGGCTTTCAGGGAGACAGATGGCTGACCAGACACCAGCTGCCAGATGGTCACAGAAAGAAGGAAAAGTTTCAGATGAAACAGAAAAGCAAACAAACAAACAATCATAGAGCGGGTATAATTCTGAGGGAAAAGTGCCAGAACCTACAAGAGACTATAAAGGAAGAAATTTCAGAGCAGAACAGAGCCAGATATTGGCAGAGGTCAACCTCCAAGAGGCTTGGAGCCCAGTGACAGGGTGGGTGGGTGGTCTGTTTTTCCCTCCCTCATATTGCTGCTAGTCACCAGGCTCCTGAGTTGCAGCAAAGCCTCTCTGCCCTCATAAGCCCCAGAGCTGCTATCATGGGTAAACAGAGAGCTTCTGGAGGATGAAGCACCAGGCTGTCAACCCTTTGGGGCTGCTTCCTGTCACCGCAGACCCTAGGCAGGAAGACAGGCACCATATTGCTTCACCACCACTGTGAGCCTTTGTCTTCCCCACAGAGCTTCAGCCTCTCAGTTTTCATCTTATTCCCACACAAACATTTCCCAACTCTGACCCAGACTGTGGAAGCCACAGGGGGCTGGTGGGTTCTAGGGAATCTGCATGACCCCAGAGCCTGGCTGCCTTCCAGGGAGAGGGACAAGGCAACCAGAGTGGCAGCTTTCCTCCATTCAGAGTCTTTTCCTCCCCTTCCCTCCCATCCCCCCACCACCCCATAGCTGCTGAGAGATGCTTGAGCCTGGGCTCTCAGAGGAGCTTCCCTCTTCTGGGTTCAAATCTCTCCTCTTAAAGACCTACCGAGGACTAAGGAGTGATCAAATAATTGTGAGCTCCTCCCTGGTGCTGCCTGTATCAGAATAGGGCACACACTGAAGCACAGGGACATCAAACTGCTTTGAGCGCCCACCCCATAGGCAACTCAGACCAGCATGGTTCTCCCCGGCAGAGTCAGGGATTGGTCTTGGGAACTCAGGGACAGGCCAGAACCCATATGCTCAGGACTCAGTTGTGTTGCTTGGGAGCACTGAGGGGAGGTTTGTGAACTAATATTGGGAGACAAGGGAGCCTGCACAGGCAGAAGTGAAGAGAGACCGCAGGAAAGCTGCACTTTCAATCCAGAATGGGATGCTAGACAGGAAAGTTCCAGCCTGCAGTACCATTGTTGGGGAGGTCAGCTAGTTTGAGCTCCTGCCTGCTAGCAGACAGGTGGGTAACTGCAGAGTAGAGGTGGGGGGAGAAGAGAGAAGCCCACTCCTGACAGCCAGACTGTGAATCCCAGATAACCTCTTTCTCCATAACCAGACTTCCTAGCTGGGTGGTACCTCTGTCTCCATAAGCAGACTTCTTAGCTGCTCCCTGGTGCTTCTTAACTTTCCCCAGATGCCTGGGTGTGGACCTTTGACCCTGAAACAGATACTTTACCAGCTTTTGTGGAGCCTCAGGGTAGGCTCATCAAACCCAGCCTGCCCAGTCTCACTCCCCCACCACTGTGGTAGAGAATGAGGACTCATCTGGAAGTGGTAGGGTCATACTCACCACCTGGAGGGTTAGAGCTGGTCACAGTCCCCAAAAAGAACACTGTAGCTTGTTCCTTCTGGCAAGTGCTACCTACTGACAGATTAATTTGCACAGTCCTTTAAAGCACATACTGACTCAGTCATACAAGATATGATTGATTCTTACCCACACGCACCACCTGGTGTCTCAGAGATTAAAACTAAGTGTGCCAACATAATCTACAATATTAAGAAGAGCACAGGGCTAGGGAAAGAGAAGATCTTAAGGGCCTCCATCTTCCCTCATCTAAAAGAGATAGGGTATCTGCCCCCACACATAACTCACCACCACTACAGCCTACAACTGGCAACTTGAGAAAACCACCACACTAAAGGTATCTATAACCAAACCATCCACCCAAACCTAGATTATTATCAAAGCACCCACAAGCGAAGCCAAAGGTTCTTTCTTACCCTATGAGTAATGGGGAAAGAAAAAAAAGTCCCATCTAAACAAAAGAAAATTCAAAAGTAAGTGACAGCCACCTCAGATGAGAAGGAATTAGTAAAAGAACTCCAGAAGTATGAAAAAATCAGAGTGAAAGGACACCTGCAAGAAAAAAATAGCAGGGCGTGTGGCAGACGCCTGTAGTCCCAGCTACTTGGGAGGCTGAGGCAAGAGAATCGCTTAAGCTCAAGAGTTGGAGGTTACTGTGAGCTGTGATGCCACGGTACTCTACCAAGGGTGACATACTGAGACTCTGTCTCAAGAAAAAAAAAAAAGAAAAGAAAAAAGGAAATATCAGATCTCTGGCAATGGATATCAATCAAAATGAAAATATTGAGATATTAGGGAAAGAATTCCAAATATGGATTATAAGAAAGCTCAATAAAATCCAAGAGAATGGAAAACCAACTCAATCAGGAAAACAATTCAGGAAATGAAAGAAAAATTCATAAAAGAGATTTATATATTAAAAATAAACCAAATAGAACTTCTGGAAATGAAATATTTGTTTAAGGAAATACACAGTGGAAAGTCTTTAAGAATAGACTAGACCAGGCAGAAGAAAAAATCTCAGAGCTTGAAGACAACTCCTTGGAATTAAGTCAGTCAAAAAAAATAAAGAATAGATAATTAAGAATGAATAAAGCCTACAAAAAATAGGGGAGCATAGGAATATAAGAACCATAGGTATTCCTGAGGGGGAAGAAGGTACATAAGGGCTGGAAAACTTATTTGAGGGAGTAATTGAGGAAAACTTCCTTGATCTTGCCAGAGATTTATACAACGAGGTACATGAAGCTCAATGAACACCTGGGAGATTTATTGCAAAGAGGTAATCACCAAGACACATAGTCATCAGCCTTCTTGTCAATATGAAGAAGGAACTCCTGTAAGCCATGAGATGAAAATGTCAAGTGACTTACAAAAGAAAAATCCATCAGGCTAACTGCAGACTTCTCAACAAAGACTTTATAAGCTAGAAGAGATTGGGGCCCCATCTTTAGTCTTCTTAAATAGAACAACTACCAACCTAGAATTTCGTATCATGCAAAACTAAGTTTCATATATGAAGGAGAAATAAACATTTTTCTAGACAAACGCACACTGAGGGAATTTTTTAAGATAAGACTTGCCCTGCAAGAAATACTCAGAACTGCATTATACATGGATCAGCACAGTAGATACCCACCAGTGTAAAATCACCCAGAACCTGAAGCTCAGAGCTGATATAAAACAACAGCACAAATGGTAAAGCAAAGCAATGAGGTATAACTCAACAGGATGAACACAATACCATCCCACATAACAATTCTATCAATCAATGAGAATAGTCTAAATGCCCTACTCAGGAGACACAGGCTGGCTTCAATGGACAGAAAATACAATCCAACTATCTACTATCTTCAGGAAACACATCTCACCCAAAGGATGCATATGGACTCCAGGTGAATGGATGAAAAAAATATTTCATGCAATTGAAACCAAAGCAGGTTTAACCATTCTCATATTAGATAAAATTGACTTCAAATGAACTATAAGAAGGAAAAAGATGGCCATTACATAATGGTAAAAGGAGCAATTCAACAAAAAGACAAAACAATCCTACATATTTATGAGTCAAACACAGGAGCACCCAGATCCATAAAGCAAACCATACTAAATCTAAGCAAAGAAATGAATAACAGTATTGTGACTGTCTGGAACTTCAACACCCCACTGATAAAACTGGACAGATTGTCCAAGCAGAAAATAAACACTGAACATAAAAGGGACTCTAGAAAAATGGGCCTAACACACATTTCAAGAACATTTTACCCAGAAACTACTGGGTAGCATTTCTTATTATTCGGCACACGGAACATTCTCTAAGATTGATATCTTAGGCCACAAAACACGTCTCAACAAATTAAAAAAAAAAAAAATCATACCATTTATCTTCTCAGATTACAGTGGGATAAAACCAGAAGTTAACTCCAACAGAAACTCTCAATGTTACAAAAACAAAACACCACCAACAACAAGAAAACAAAACCCAACCTGTGCTGAATGATTATTGAGTCACTAATAAAATGAAGATGAAATCAAAAGGCTCAGTGCCGGCAGCTCAGTGAGTAGGCCACATACACTGAAGCTGGTAGGTTTGAGCCTGGCCAGGGCCTGCTAAACGACAACTGCAACCAAAAAATAGCTGGGCATCGTGGGTGGGCGCCTGTGGTCTCAGCTACTCAGGAGCCTGAGGCAAGAGAATTGCTTAAGTCCAAGAGTTTCAGTTTGCTGTGAGCTGTGATGCCATAACACTCTACCGAAAGTGACATAGTGAGACTGTCTCAAAAAAAAAAAAAAAAAAAAAAAAAAAAAAAAATCAAAAGATTCCTCGAACAACAGAGGGGTCATAAGTTACCATTGTCTATGGGAATCAGCAAAAGCAGGACTGAGGGGAACATTCATAGCCTTAAATGCCTGTCCTCAAAAACACAAAACCATCACACATTAGCAATCTAATGACATGTATCAACGAACTGCAAACCAAATCCCAAGCTAGTAGAAGAAAAGAAATAACTAAGGTTAGAACAGAACTAAATAAAAGGGAAAACAAGACAAAACAAATAAAGGATCACTAGGACAAACGGTTAGTTCTTTGAAAAGATAAAATTGATAGACTTCTTGCTAGACTAACAAGGAATAGAAGAAAAAGGACCCAAATAAGCTCAATCAGAAATGAAAAGGGAGATATTACAACTGATACCACAGAAACACAAAATATCATCTGTAAATGATATAAAAATATCTACACACACAAATTTAAAAGCATAGAGGAAAAGGACAAATTCCTGGAAACACACAACTTTCTAAGACTTAATCAGTAAAAATAGAACTCCCAAACAGACCAAGATTGAAGCAATAATAAGAAAATCTTACAACAAAAGCAATAGAAGAGCTCCAGACTAGACGAATTCACAGCCAAATTTTACCAGACCTACAAAGAAGAGGTTGCACCTATACTGCAGCAATTACTCTGTAACATCAAGAAGGGAATCCTTCCAACTTATTCTAAAAATCCAGGAAATGACACAAAAAAAAAAGAAAACTACCGACCAATTATCTTTTATGAACATAGATGCAAAAATCCTCAAAAAAAAAAAAAAAAATACTAGCAGACTGAATTCAATAGTATATACACACACAAAAATCCACCATGATCTAATGAGATTCATCCCAGGGATGCAAGGATGGTTCAACATACATAAATCAGTAAATGCAATTCACCACATATGCAGAAGCAAAAACAAACACCCATATGATATCTTAAAAGATGCAGAAAAAGCATTCAACAACATTCAGCACTCTTTTTCTGATAAAAAACCTTAACAAAGTAGGGGCAGCACCTGTGGCTCAAGGAGTAGAGTGCTGGCCCCATATACCATGGGTGGTGGGTTCAAGCCTGGTCCCCTGCAAAAAAAAAACTTAATAAATTATGTGAGAAGGAACGTATCTTGGCCGGATGCAGTGGCTCATGCTTGTAATCCTAGTACTCTGGGAGGCCAAGGTGAGTGGATTGCTTGAGCTTAGGAGTTCAAGACCAGCCTGAACAAGAGTGAGACCCCCATCTCTATTAAAAATAGAAAAATTAGTTGGGTGTTGTGACAGGTGCCTATAATCCTAGCTACTGGGGTGGCTGAGGCAAGAGGATTGCTTTTGAGATTGCTGTGAGCTATGATGTGATGGCACGCTACCCAGGGTGACAAAGTGAGACTGTCTCAAAAAAAAAAAAAAAAAAAAAAAAAAAAAAAATACCAAAAAAAAACAATAACAAAAAATAAAAAAAAAAGTTAAAAATTAAAAAACACAACCAAAAAAAAAAT
>CAUYPK010076025.1:0-21196 GCA_963574355.1 Loris lydekkerianus
ACCTGCTGGCAGGACTCCCAGCACCTGGTGTGGAAGTATACTGTCTTTATGGTGTGGGCCTGCCCACACCCCACACCTACATCTATGATGATGGTTTCCCTTACACGGACCCTGTGGGTATGCTTTATGAGGATGGTGATGGAATACAGAGAGCTCTTCATCAACTGTCAAGAAAGGTCATCTAATCTCTTGGTACATACTCCTACTGTCATTCTGCTCACTGAATTGCTCAATAGCCACCCACCCAAGAGAAACTGCACCACAGCTTTCAATGTATGTGAAGTGTTTACAATGGAGCAGGTTTTCAAAACACCTTGCTGGAGATGATTTATTCTTCTCCTTTGGGATAATTTTTTTTTCTTGAAATATCTGTAGATCCAGAAGGCCAAAATAATTTGTTCATTTACCCCTGAATAGCAGTATTTTAAGGGTCAAACTGTAATGTGTCTCTCAGAAATGAAAACTGAGGCAGGTATAAAAAATTAAAGTCTCCATGGATTAGCTGTTTAAATGGAGGCTATGCTGACAGACCACTTTCAAACTGAAAGGCATTCATTTACTTTCCTGAGAGGTTCTATATACATGTTCCAGGAATTGATATTTGTGGAACATTCCATTACACATGGGTCCTATGGTTATCTTGGGTCATCCTCAGACAAGTGTAAAGCTCAGGACAAGAAAAGACAGAAGGGTGGCTGAGGATACATTGTCTTGTACAGTTACTGATGGGGAATCTCAATGCAAAGACATTCCGGCAAGGATTGTGTGCCTAGGCAAGATAAAATGAATAATGCACAAAGATTTTGACTACAGAGTGTCATGGGATTATTGTCCACTCTCTTCTTATGACACATGTTCAGAAACTTATACAAACTAAAAATTTAGAAAATAATCACCCACTGTTACATTAAGAAATGACAAATAACAAAAATACTGCATCTGTATTAAATGGAAAATAAAGAAAAAGAAAACAATTGATAACGTACATTTGATGAAAAGTTGGCATTTGGAAAAATGAGAAAGAAACTGAAAATTTGACTCAGCACCTGTGGCTCAAGCACCTAAGGCGCCAGCCACATACACCTGAGCTGGTGGGTTGGAGTCCAGCCTGGGCCTGCCAAACAACAATGACGGCTGCAACGAAAAAATAGCCAGGCATTGTGGCAGGTGCCTGTAGTCCCAGCTACTTGGGAGGTGGAGGCAAAAGAATCACTTGAGCCCAGAAATTGGAGGTTGCTGTGAGCTGTGATGCCACGGCTCTCTACCCAGGGCAACAGCTTGAGGCTCCTGTCTCAAAAAAAAAAAAAAAAAAAAAAAGGAAACTGAAAATTTATGATTTACTGCAAAACCTATAAGAATGAGGTTGAGGAAACAAGAATGGTACATTTAGACTCAGTTTGCCATACTTTTGGAAAATGTGGAGAAAATACAAATCTTTCTGCAGTGTGTTAAAATATACAGGAGGCAACGAGACTGAAAGGGATCTAGAGCCTTTAATTCCTAGGTTAGGAAAGCAAAATCCAACTCAAATTTATTCTTATAAATTACTAATGGTAAGAATGATTCATCTTTATAGTGAAATAATAAAAAATTAGAGGGGTGGTGGAGATTAATGTGCTCTCCTCTAAGGGGCACAACATAAGGGTAGATAGCACATGTTCTGGGTGAGAGCACATCTATAACAGAGACTTGACCGCACAAAAACAAACAATGTAACCTAATCATATCCACCCTCATATTAATCTGAAATTTACACACAAAAAAGGAGATGCAAAAATAAGACAACTCATAAGTATTTTCATTGTTTAAATATATATTTTGGGCTTGGCACCCGTAGCTCAGTGAGCAGGGCACCAAGGCTGGTGGGTTTGAGCCAGGCTTGGGCCTGCTAAATGACAATGACAACTGTAACCAAAATAATAGCCAGACATTGTGGCAGGTGCCTGCAGTCCCAGCTACTCAGGAGGCTGAGGCAAGAGAATCACTTAAACTCAAGAGCCTGAGTTGCTGTGAACTGTGACACCACAGCACTCTACTGAGGGCAACATAGTGAGATTCTGTATCCCCCCCACTCAAAAAAACCCCCAAATATATATATATATATATTGGAGACAGTGTCTCATGCTATTGCCCTAGGCTAGATTGTGGGAATGTCATAGCTCACAGCAACCTCAAATTCCTGGGCTCAAGCAATCTTGCTTCAGCCCCCTTCAGCACCCAAGTAGTTGAGACTACAGTCCTGCCCCTTCAGCAGAACACCTGGCTCATGTTTTTATTCTTAATAGAGACAGGGTTTTGCTCTTGATCAGATTGATCTCTAATTTCTGAGCTCAAGAAATCCACCCACCTCAGCCTCCCAGACTTCTAGGATTATAGCAGACTCTTTGAATATACGAAACCATCATTTTGAATTCTCAAGAAGTATATATATAGAAGTACACACACACAAGTTCAGTTTTTCAATAAGGACTAAAATCTTGTAGTCTGCCTTCTTTCTCCTACCTCCACCACCCCCAGCCCTGTGGATTTATGTTTTTTACAAACCATTAAAAAATCTAACAAACGAAATAAAAAACTGTAAATTTTTTCTCTTTACATTTGTTTGTGAGAGAGGATACCTGGGAAAAGTAAGGTCTGAGAGAGCAGAGGTCTTTCACGGCAACCCCAAGAACACACCTGTAAGTTTTCCCTGTGATTGTAGCAGGAAACTGACATGCATAAAAGTCATGAAGGATGTGAGAGACATGACAGACATGAAAGTCTTGGGACTCAAGGGGAGGTCATATTCACCTCACCCGCACCCTTGCTCCCAGGTGGGCTACCTATCCTCAAAGGCGACAGAAGGTTAAGGAAGTTACAAGGTTACTACCTAGGCCCAGTATATACCAAGGGAAGGGCATATAGATAACAGAGACATCTGCTGCAGTAGAGGTAGGAGTGTTACGGACTGGCAAATGCCAGAGCGACTAGGATAGATTTTAGCTCTGCTTTTACTCTCTTAGCTCATGATGACTCAGCTGTTAGGAATTTATAGAAACTTAACTTCCTGGAATCTGGAAAATAATGATTTTTTTCCCTTTTTTTTTTTTTTTTTTGAGACAGATTCTCAAGCTGTCACCCTGGGTAGAGTGCTATGGCATCACAACTCACAGCAAACTCCAGTTCCTAGGCTCAAGCAATTCTCCTGCCTCTGCCTCCCAAGTAGCTGGGACTACAGACGCCTGCCACAATGCCCAGCTATTTTTTTGTTGCAGCCATCATTGTTGTTTGGCAGGCCTGGGCTGGATTCGAACCCACCAGCTCAGGTGTATGTGGTTGGCACCTTAGCCACTTCAGCCATAGGCGCCAAGCCATGATTTCTTCCACTTCTGTAAAAGCCCAAGCCTGCCTTCTCTAGCTTGATTCAAACTGACCAATGAGAAGGGTACCTGTGGACAAAGAGCCCTTGACTGGAAATAAAAGGGAAAAGACAGAGCCAGTTGGAGAGCCTGGCCAATTTTGGACTGTAGTCTGCCAAGATTTCACTGGCTGGACTAAAGTCCTTCTTCCGTATCTTGGTGTTCAGGTGATTCTCTATGTTGGGCCCTCATTTTCCTGTAACATTTTTGGTTCCCTGACCGGAAAGTGAGACTACCTGAGGAAATAACAGGCTCAGTGTCACTTAGTGGTTGTATCATCCCTCTGGATTCCCAATGGGGTGCCCCATTGGCCTGGGTGACATAAAGCACTGAGTGCTCCAGAGACAGCAGTTTTGCCTCTCTCTGTGGATGCCTCAATTGGGCACAAAGAGGACACCCTTGGCGGCTCTTCAAGCAATCAAACACCAGGAGGAACTGGCACAGAGGAACTGGCACCTACATTGGGAGATGTCTGAAGCATGGTAGGACCAGTGTTGAGGAAAGGTGAAAGGGACTTGTTCAGGAAAAGCAGAATAGGGAGCCTGACCACCTCCCAGCACTTCCCAAGTCCATTCATGACAGTTTAAGTGGGACACGAGGCTGCCCAGGTTAGAAAATAGGGTGAAATTGTATGTGTTTGAGTGCTTGGAGACAGAGTGAGATGAATAACAATAGGCGGGGATCTGGTTTCCACTTCACAGAGTGAAAAGATTTTGTGACTAGCCCTGCCCTTATCCCTCTTTATAGTCTGTCTGTGATGTGCTTTTTGCATGTATGAGGGAGGGAAATGGGAACCACCAGGGGAAGCCCACCCCATTGGGAACTATGCTGAAGCACTAAGAAAAGGTTTACAGGATACCATGGGGGTAACTGGGTCTCTGGGGAGATTGAGAACTTTCTGTTTGCAGAAATGACTCAAATGCCTTGTTGAGGTGACTTTGGTATCTTTTTCTTTTTTTTTTTTGTTTTTTTTTTGAGACAGAGTCTCACTACGTCACCCTCAGTAGTGGGGCATGATATCACAGTTCACAGCAACCTCAAATTCTTGGGCTTAAGCAATTCTCTTGCCTCAACCTCCCAAGTAGCTGGCCTACAGGTGCCCACCACAATACCCAGTTATTTTTTTGGTTGCAGTTGTCATTGTTGTTTAGTAGGCCTGAGGCTAGGATTGAACCTACCAGCCTCGGTGTATGTGGCTGGCGCCCTACTTACTGCCCTACTCACTGAGCTACAGATGCCAAGCCAGACTTCAGTATCTTTTGATTTAAAATTAGCTTTAAACCTGTTATTAAAGTTCAGATGTTTGAAGTTTATAAAACTGCCTACCTCTGTAGTATTTCTAAATTTGCTAGATTCAACTGTGAGCTTATGTTCTTGATTTGAGCCTCTGAATTCTGATGTCTAGAGAGGTAACTATGGTAAGGTCTAAGGTACATGTTCTCCATACTTGGGTCAGCACAGTCTAGCCCACAATTCTCCTTCTTCCCTGCTCCAACTTGCTCCCTGGCTATTCTGAGAGAAACAGAATGTTCAGCATTCCTGCTTTCTATCTTGGACTCTGCACCTGGTAAGTAAATTAGGGACATAGGTCCTCTCCGTTGTGGCCATCTTTGATGCCTTGTGGCCACGTGAGACTTAGAAAGACAAGGAAAAGACATCAGAAATGCTGCTTATGTTGTGGTTTCAGAACACTTTTTCTTAACTTAAAAGCTTAAAGTCATGTTATATTCCATAAAATGTCTCTCATTTGTAAAATGTAATAATGTTTTTTGGTTTTTGTTTTTTAAGAAGGAGTCTCACTTTCTTGCCTCCAATAGACTACTGTGATATCATAGCTCACAGCAACCAACCTTTTGGGCTCAAACAATCCTCTTGCTTCAGCCTTCCAATTAGCTGGGACTACAGGCATTCACCACAATGCCCAGCTACTTTTTTTTAGAGACAGGCTCTTGCTCTTGCTCAGGCTGGTCTTGAACTCCTGAGCTCAAGGTATCCATCCACCTCAGCCTCTCAGAGTGCTGGGATTATAGGCATAAGCCATTTTGCCCAGTCTAATTTGGTTGTTTACACTGTTTGGAAAACTAAGTCTTTCTCAAAGACTAAGATTTTTGCCTTTTACATTTTCTAATTATCAGTTTAGTTAAGTGAGTAATTGATTTTATAGTAAACTGTGATCCTGTTTTGCGAAAAAGTGGTTTTTCTGATGGTAAGAAAGATTAAATATAAAGGAAACTAGCATTGCATAAGAAAGGATCTTATGTGTAAATTTTTTCCTGAAACAGAATGACTGGTTATTTAAGAAAATAAAAGGGGAATCAAAGGAAGATGACGGCTGAGTAATAGCTTCCTTGCAACTGGGCACAATGAGACTGGAAAGAGAAGACTCCAGGCATCTTTGGCTTATGGGATCTGCCCAGAAACATCCACTTGGGGACACAAGAAGTCAGTGAGAGACTTCTGAACCCCATGAGGAGGACAAAAGCAGTGGAGAACTGGCAAGTGGTTGCATGCATTCATTTGGTCTAATCCTGCTGGAAGCTGCAAGTACAGCAGCAGTGAGACTGCAAACTGAAAGGCCTTACCTGTGAGCTGTTTTTTTTTCTTTTTCTTTTTCTTTCTTTTTTTTTTTCTTTTGTTTCTTTTTTTTTTTTTTTGGACTTGGCACTCAGTTGAACTACCTTGGGAGAACTTGGGCAAGAGTGTGGAGGACTTTAAGCATTGTCTAGGGACCTGGACTGTGCCTCTCAGCCAGATGGAGCTAATAGTGTTCGGCCGTGGACTATGCAGAGCCATTGTGAAAGAGCTGCCCCAGCAAGCCTGCCCTCAGGCTTATGAGCAAGGATCAGGCAGGAGACCATGGGTGAGTAACCTAGTGACCAAGCAGCCTAAAGGTAGAGACTGAGAAGACTTACAGACTTGGCCCTCAGGGGCATAGAGTGAGACTGGTTTGAGCACACTGGGAAAGTGGGTAGCCACTTCAGGAGTGATCCCAGTGACAAGTACTTTCTTAGGAAAGCTTATGCTTAGCCAAGTTGAACAATTTAAAGTGACTTTTAAGTGGGCTGAGGAAAGATTTAGGCTCTACACCCTGTGTGGTTGGAGAAATCAGCAGAGGCCTCCAGTCTCCATTTTGGAGAGCTGTATCACCATTGTAATTAACATCTCATACTCCAGAAGATTACCTTTTTCCAAGATAATATTCAGGAAGATATATACACTACTTTATTTTTGTTTTTGGTTTTGTTTTGTTTTATTTCAACATTTTCCCTCTAGATTTTTCTTTTATTTTTCTTCCTTTCCTTTTTTTATTTTTATAGTTTAAATATAGTTTTCCATTGTTGCTTTCTTCAACAATTTGAACTTCATTCTTGCTAGTGTTTCTACCCCAATTATTTGTTATCCCCCCATTTTAGCCCATAAAGTTTTCTGTTTGCTTGTTTTGGTTTGATTTACAGCATTTTTGTCTTTCTTCTCTATTTGGTGGAGGTGGGGTACTGTGTCTGAACAGGCTGGCAAAAACCTGCTGACCTCAAGGGAATCACCCAACCTGGCATCTCCAGAGGTTGGGGTTTTTTAAGGTTTGATCAAAGTACCCTACTGTATACCTATATTACTCCTGTCTCCCTCTTTCTGTGCCTCTCTCTCTCTCTCTTTCTCTTTTTTTTGGTCAATATTCCCTTTTACTCATCCCCTCTCCTTTCTCCTTCTTCTTTTCTTTTTTCCATTTTTTTCTTTTAAATCTTCTCATCTTTCTGGTCCTGTACCAAAAGGACTAATCAAAACCCTAAGCCACAGGCATGGTAAATTAAAGAGTAAGAGGGAGTGAAAGGAAAATTAGGGCAAGGAAACATATAACAGAAAGCACTCATGAGAAAGAATCAGCAGAAAAATCCTGGCAACATGAAAAACCAGTCCAGAGCAACCCCCCTCCCCCACCATCACCAAGGGACTGTGAGGTAACTGCAGAGGATTCCACCTATAAAGAAATGTTAGAAATGACAGTAGGGGAATAAAGAATGCAGATGATGAAAACAATAAAGGAAATGATAAAAACAATAAAGGAAACTGCTGATAAGGTGAAAAATAACCAAAAGGAAATCCAAAAACGGAATCATATAAGAGATGAATGATATGAAGAATATAGAAAGTATACAGCAGGTGCCTGTAGCTCAAGTGGCTAAGGCTCCAGCCACATACACCAGAGGTGATGAATTTCAATCATGCCTGGGCCTGCCAAACAATGATAACTACAATCAAAAAAAATGGGCAGGTGTTGTGGTGGGTGCCTGTAGTCCCAGCTACTTGGGAGGTTGAGGCAAGAGAATCCCTTAAGCCAAGGAGTTGAGGTTGCTGTGAGCTGTGATGCTACGGCACTCTATCCAGAGTGATAGCTTGAATCTCTGTCTCAAAAAATAAAAAATAAAAAAAGAAAGAAAGGAAAGGATATAGCAGAGCTGAAAGAACTGAAGCAGTCAATTAGGGAAGTTAAAGATGCAATAGAAAGTATCAAAAACAGATTAGACCATGCACAAGAAAAAATCACAGAGTTAGAGGACAAAGCTCTTGAGATTACTCAGATAGTTAAAGAGGCAGAAAAAAAGAGAGAGAAAGCAGAAAATTCACTGAAAGAATTATGGGACTTTATGAAGCATTCAAACATATGAGTCATAGGTATCCCATAACTCATATGGGGAAGAAGAATGCTCCAGGGGAATAGAAGCCATACTAGAGAATATTATAAATGAAAGTTTCCCGAATATCACCAAAGATTCTGACACACTGCTTTCAGAGGGATATTGGACCCCAGGTCACCTCAACTCTAACAGAGCTTCTCCAAGACACATTATGATGAACCTGTCCAAACTCAAGACAAAAGAAAAGATTCTTCAAGCTGCCATGACTAAGTGCCAATTAGCCTACAGGAGCAAACCCACCAAGGTTACTGCAGACTTCTCTAATGAAACTTTTCAATCAAGAAAAAAATGGTCATCTACCTTTAATGTACTTAAACAGAACAATTTCCTGCCCAGAATTCTGTATCTTGCTAAGCTAAACTTTAAAATTGATGGAGAGGAAGGTGCCTGTGGCTTGGTGGCCAGGGCACCAACCCCATACACCAAGGGTGATGGGTTCAAACCTGGCCTTGGCCAAAATGCAACAAAAAAAATAGCTTGACGTTGTGGGGAGTGCCGGTAGTTCCAGCTACTCAGGAGGCTGAGGAAAGAGCATTGCCTAAGCCCAGGAGTTGGAAGTTGCTTTGAGCTGTGTGATGCCATGGCAGTCTACCATGGGCGATAAAGTGAAACTCTGTCTCTACAAAATAAATAAATAAATAAATAAATAAGTAAATAAAAATCGACAGAGAAATCAAATCATTTACTAATATACAAACATTGAGGAAATTCGCCACAACAAGACAAGTTCTACAGGAAATACTTCAACCTGTTCTACACATTGAACATCACAATGGATCAACAGCAAAGTAAGAACTTAGCAATTAAAGGACAAAACCTAACTTCCACATTGATGCAAAAGATAAAACTAAGCAATGGACTCTCACAAAATGAGATGAATACAACACTACCACACTTATCAATTATCTCAATAAATATTTATGGCTTGAATTCCCCACTGAAGTGGCATAGATTGGCTGACTGTATTAAAAAACACAAGCCATTCACTTGCTGTCTGCAGGACAGCTTCAAAAGACAAATTAAAACTCCAAGTTAAAGGTTGGAAGACAATTTTTCATGCAAACGGAATTCAGAAGAAAAGAAGTGTTGCAATCTTATTTTCACATATATGTGGATTTAAAGCAACTAAAGTCAAAAAAGGGAAAAATGGTCACATTATATTGGTAAAGGGAAAAATACAATAAGAAGACATTCAACTCTAAATATTTATGCACCCAATTTAAATGCTCCAAGATCCTTGAAAAAGACCTTACTCAGTCTGAGCAATATAATATCTTATAATATCATAATAACAGGGGACATCAATACTCCTCTTACAGAGATGGACAGATCCTCTAAACAGAAATTAAACAAAGATATAAGGGACTTAAATGAGACCCTAGAACAACTGTGCTTGATAGATGTATATAGAACCCTCTATCCCAAAGATAAAGAATATACATTCTTCTCATCGCCCCATGGAACATTCTCCAAAATTGATCATATCCTAGGACACAAAACAAACCTCAACAGAATCAAAAGAATTGAAATTTTACCTTGTATCTTCTCAGATCACAAGGCTCTAAAGGTGGAACTCAACTCCAACAAAAACATCAAACCCCACACAAAGGTATGGACATTAAACAACCTTATGATGAATTACATTTGGGTGCAGGAAGACATAAAAGAGGAAATCATTAACTTTCTTGAGCATAATAACAATGAAGGCACAAGCTACCAAAACCTATGGGATACTGCAAAAGCAGTTCTAAGAGGAAAATTTATTGATTTAGATGCCTACATTCAAAAAACAGAAAGAGAGTGCATCAACAAACTCACAAGCCATCTTATGTAATTGAAAAAGAAGAACCATCTAAGCCTAAATCCAGCAGAAGAAAAGAAACATCCAAAATTAAATCAGAGTGCAATGAAATAGAAAACAAAAGAATCATTCAGAAAATTAATGAATCAAGGAGTTGGTTTTTTGAAAAAATAATAAAATAGATAAACCTTTGGTGAGACAAACTAGAAATAGAAAATTAAAATCTCTAGTAATCTCAACCAGAAATGATAAAGGGGAAATAATAACTGATGCCACAGAGATACAAGAGATCATCTTTGAATACTACCAGAAACTCTATAACCAGAAATTTGACAACGTGAAGGAAATGGATCAACATTTGGAATCACACCCTCTCCCTAGACTCAGCCAGGAAGAAATAGAGCTCCTGAACAGACTAATTTCAAGCACTGATATCAAAGAAACAAGAAAAAATCTCCCAACCATAAAATGCCCTGGTCTAGATGGCTTCACACCAGAATGCTATCAAACCTTTAAGGAAGAGCTTATTCCCATACTGCAGAAATTATTCCAAAAAATTCAGGAGGAAGGAATCTTGTTCAACATGTTTTACAAAGCAAACATCACCCTGATACCAAAACCAGGAAAAGATCCAACTAAAAAGGAGAATTTCAGACTAATTTCAGTAATGAATATAGATGCAAAAAATCACAACAAAATACTAGCAAATAGATTATAGCTTATCATTAAAAAAGTCATACATCATGATCAAGTAGGTTTAATCCCAGGGGTTCAAGGCTGGTTTAACATATGCAAGTCCATAAATACTATCCACCATATTAATGGAAGCAAAAACAAATACCATATGATCCTCTCAATAGATGAAGAAAAAGCATTTGATGAAATCCAGCATCCTTTTCTAATTAGCACACTGAAGAGTATAGGCATAGTTGACACATTTCTTAAACTGATCAAAACTATCTATGACAAACCCACAGCTAATATTTTACTGAATGGAGTAAAACTGAAAGTGTTTTCTCTTAGAACTGGAACCAGACAAGGTTATCATCTGTCACCATTACTATTTAATATAGTGCTGGAAGTTCTAGCCAATAAATTAGGCAAGACAAGAAAATAAAGGACATCTAAACGGGAGTAGAGGAGGTCAAACTTTCCATCTTTGCTGATGATATGATCTTATAGAACCCTGAAGACTCAACCATAAGACTCCTGGAAGTCACAAAAAAATACAGTAATGTCTCAGGATATAAAATCAATGTCCACAAGTCAGTAGCCTTTGTATACAACCATAAAAGCCAAGATGAGAGGGTAATTAAAGACACAACTTTCCTTACCATAGCTTCAAAGAAAATAAAATACCTAGGAAAATACCTAACAAAGGATGTGAAGGACTTCTATAAAGAAAATTATGAAACACTAAGAAAGGAAATAGCAGAGGATAGTAACAAATGAAAGAACATACCATGCTCATGGCTGGGAAGAATTAACATTGTTAAAATGTCTATACTTCCCAAAGCAATCTACCAATTCAATGCCATCACCATTAAAATTCCAATATTGTACTTTCAATACTTGGAAAAAATGATTCTGTGTTTTGTATGAAACCAGAAAAAAAAAGCCATATAGCTCTGGCAGTTCTTGGTAATAAAAACAAACCCAGGTTTTCTGCCTTCGCTGCCACCATGGCTCCTGTGAAAAAACTTGTGGCAAAGGGGGCAAAAAAAAAGGAGCAAGTTCTGAAGTTCATGCTTGATTGTACCCACCTTACAAGACCCTTCCTGTAGAAAATGGAATCATGGATGCTGCTAATTTTGAGCAGTTTTAGCAAGAGAGAATCTAAATGAATGGGAAAACTTGGAACCTTGGGGGAGGCATGGTGACCATCGAGAGAAGCAAGAGCAAGATCTCGGTCACCTCTGAAGTGCCATTCTCCAAAAGGTATTTGAAATATCTCACCAAAAAATATTTGAAGAAGAATAATCTACACGATTGGTTTCATGCAGTTGCTAGCAGCAAAGATAGTCATGAATTATGTTACTTTCAAATTAACCTGGATGAAGAAGATGAGGATTAAAATTCACTTATCTGAAATTTTTTTATGAGTTCTTGAATAAAACTTCGGAACCCAAATGGTGGCTTATTCTTGTATCTATGCAGTATGGATTAAACAGAAAATTGAAAATCATAGTAAAAGGGCTTCCCTTGGGCTGCCACTTACTTACTTGTAACTTGACTTTTTTTTTTTCTGCTTGAAAATTTCAATTCTCTTGGAGTAGTAATACCAAATAGAAGAAGGCGGCTTTAAGGGAACTGATGACCATTGAGCAAATAGATAAAGTGTGGAGATGTGAGCTTCAATTAGTCTCTGTTTCATCTGTAAAAGTGTGATGGTCAATTATATCTGGTGCTTTTACAAAGAAAGAATCAGGAATATAAGTGTGCTCTTCTCATTTATTAAAAGCAAACCAGGTATCTTCTAAGATGCTCTTATGGGAAGAATGGCAGAGTCAATAAAATGCAGGTTTCTGGGCCAAAAAAAAAAAAAAAAACCTCACAATGCTGGGTGCATTAGCATACCAGATCATAGGCTGTACTACAAAGTCATAGTGGTCAAGACAGCATGGTACTGGCCCTAAAAGTGAAACATAGACATCTGGAATTAAATAGAAATCTAGGAAATGAAACTAACATCTTACAACCATCAATAAACCAAATGAGAACACACACTGGAGGAAAGACTTTCTATTCAATAAATGGTGCTTAGAGAACTGGATATCCACATGTAAAAGACTGAAACTGGACCCACACATTTTTCCACGAATTGATTGATAGATAAAAGACTTAAATTTAAGGCATAAAATGATAAAAATCCTCAAAGAAAGCACAGGAAAAACACTGGAAGATATTGGCCTGGGGAAAGACTTCACGAAGAAGACTACCATGGCAATTGTGACAACAAAAATAAACAAATGGGACTCCATTAAACTGAAAAGCTTCTGTACAGCTAAGGTGACAACAACCAAAGCAAATAGACAATCTACACAATGGGAAAGAATATTTGCATATTTTGAATTAGACAAAAGCTTGATAACCAGGATCTATAGAGAATTCAAATTAATACACATGAAAAAGGCCAACAATCTCACATATCAATAGGCAAGGGACATGAATAGAACCTTCTCTAAAGAAGACAGATGAATGGCTAACAAACAAGAAAAAATGCTCATCATCCCTAATTATTAGAGAAATGCAAATCAAAACCACCGTGAGATACCATCTATCCCCAGCAAGAATGGCCCACATCATATCTCAGAACTGCAGATGCTGGCATGGATGTAGAGATAAGGGAACGCTTTTACACTCCTGGTGGGGCTACAAACTAATACAAAGACCTCAAGCTAAGCCTCCCATTGATCCTGCAATCCCATTACTGGGCATCTACCCAGAAAGAAAAAAGTACTTTTATCATAAGGACACTTGCACTAGACTGTTTATTGCAGCTCAATTTACATTCACCAAAATGTGGAAACAGCCTAAATGCCCACCAACCCAGGAATGGACTAATAAGCTGTGGTATATGTACACCATGGAATACTATTCAGCCATTAAAAAAATGTGGACTTTACAGCCTTTGTATTAACCTGGATGGAAGTGGAACATGTTATTCTTAGTAAAGCATCACAAGAATGGAGAAGCATGAATCGTATGTACTCATTTTGATATGACCACAATTAACAACAATTAAGGATGCAGTGGTGGTGGGAGAAGGGGAAAGCAGAGAGAGAAAGAAGGGAGGGGTGAGAAAAGAAAGAGCAGATAGAGTGAAGGAGGGAGGGGGATGGAGCATTGGTGTGTGCCACACCTTCTTTCTTTTTTTTTTTTTTTTGAGACAGAGTCTGACTTTGTCGCCCTTCCTCTGTAGAGGACTGTGGTGTCATAGCTTGTATCAACCTCCAACTCTTGGGCTTAGGTGATTCTCTTGCCTCAGCCTTCCTAGAAGCTGGGACTACAGGCACCCGCCACAATGCCTGGCTATTTTTTGTTGTAGTTTGGCTAGGGCTGGGTTCAAACCCACCACCCTTGGTATATGGGGCTGGCACCCTACCCACTGAGCCACAGGCACCGACCTGGTGACTAGTCTTGTAAGTGACTCTGGTATTAGTATATTTTTTAGGTATTGTGGTGCATGAATATTTATATTGTTTGATTTCATCTTCTCTCAGAAATAGATTCCAATCATTGTCATTCTTACTGTTTTTGTTTTGTCGTTTTGTCTAAAGAAAGTTACCATAGGATGGAACATGGGCCTACCTCCCCATATCCAACATTCAAACCTGGCCTGTATACTATCCAGTTATACTGGTTCTGACTAGTTCAGTATCTTTTTTTTTTTTTTTTTTTTTGAGACAGAGTTTTACTTCGTCATCCTCAGTAGAGTGCCATGGTATCATAGTTCACAACAACCTCCAAGTCTTGGGCTCAAGTAATTCTCTTGTCTCAGCCTCCCAAGTACCTGGGACTATAGGCACCTGTCACAATGCTGAGCTATTTTTAGAGATGGAGTCTCACTCTTGCAGAGGCTGGTCTTAAACCCATAAAGTCATTCAATCCAACCACCTTGGCCTTCCAGAGTTCTAGGACTACAGGCATGAACCACTGAACCCAGCCTTAGTCTGGTATCTTATTTATTTATTTTTTGAGACAGAGTCTCACTATGTTGCCCTCGGTAGAGTGCTGTGGCATCACAGCTCACAGCAACCTCAAACTCTTGGGGTTAAGTGATTCTTTTGCCTCAGTCTCTCAAGTAGCTGAGACTACAGGTGCCTACAACACACGGCTATTTTTTTTGTTGCAGTTGTCATTGTTTAGCAGGCCCAGGCCAGGCTCAAACCCACCACCCTGGGTGTATGTGGCCAGAACCTTATCCACTGAGCTATGGGCACTGCCCTAGTCTTATATCTTTTAAGACAAAATTTGTTGTGGGTCCCTGAAACAAAAACCATATGAGGTTTTCCTCTTGTCCTGTTTCATGTCTCTGAGCTTGACTTTGTGACTGACAGTGGGAGATTCTCTCCTCAGTCTCTGCCACCCAGGGGATGTGTTTTGCAGGAACATTATCAGGTGGCCGGTCTGGAAAGACTTGGAGCCTGAAACACGTAAGATTTTAAGCAGCACACTGTGTGTTCTGAACATGTCAAGCTCTGAGGACTAGGTCTTTTGTCATTGTCAATTCTGTCATAAGTCTATTTCTGAAAGTGAATTTTTGGGATCTTGGAAATGGCTTTTTATATGAAGAGGCATGGAGCCTTATAAAAAGGCATTGGATTGAGTCACCTTTAGAATAAATATACCATTGTGATTAATGGCCATAAATGGATCCTTTAAATTAAAAGACTTCTAAATTTTCTTAAAACTTTCAGAGATCTCTATTTGAAATAATTACTTCATATTAGTACAGAAATTAGATTAAAAGAAACCCACATAATGTTATGGCTAGCTCTAGATTCTCCTGACAAAATTGAAGAGCAAATATCTGATTAAAAACAAAACAAAACGTGGCACCTGTAGCTCAGTGGGTAGGGTACTGGCCACATTCACCAAGGCTAGTGGGTTTGAACACTGCCCTGGCCTGCTAAAACAACAATGACAACTGCAACAACAACAAAAATAGCCAGGGGTTATGGCAAGTGCCTGTAGTCCTAGCTACTTGGGAGGCTGAGGCAAGAGAATCTCTTAAGCCCAAGAGTTTGAGGTTGCTGTGAGTTGTGACACCACGGCATTGTACACAGGGCAGCAGCTTGAGACTCTGTCTCAAGGACAAAAAACAAAAAACAAAAAATAAATCTTTTGAACACTGCTCCCATAAGAATAACAATGGGCCAGTTTATTTCATAGTCTAAGAATTAAAATTCCATGTTTTCATTTCAGCAGCCCTAAGTTCAATTCTCAACCAGAGAATGAACCTGTTCTGGTTTAGTATTTGTAACTTGTACCTTTCATTAGTTCTTTTCCTTTCTGTGTACAACTTTTTCTTTCTTATGTTCTATAGAGACATAAGAAACTTTTAAATATTTATGTATAGTCAAATGAAAAACCAGAACCCTAGAAAATATGACTAAACAAAATTATAAGTTACATCTTGTTCATGACTAGTGATAGCTTTCTTTTGTGGATCTTGTAAAAATTGTTCTCCACCTCTTACGATACTTCTTACATCTTTTATTACATAATAACCTTGACTAAGGCTTATTAGTTTTACTTATAAGATAAAAAGTTCAGCTGTTTGTGCTTAGTAAAGTTTGCTCCATTCATCTTCACTCCTTTCTACTCTTTCCTTTCTGTGGATCATAAATGGCCAATGAAAAATGGCCAGCTGTTCAAATTGGATTTTTTTTCTTTTAGATAGAGTCTCACTTTGTCACCCTCAGTAGAGTACAGTGGCATCACAGCTCACAGCAACCTCAAACTCCTGGGCTTAAGCAATTCTCTAGCCTCAGCCTGCCAAGTAGCTGGGATTACAGGCACCTGCCACAACACCTGGCTATTTTGGGGGCAAGGTATCATTCTGGCTCAGGCTGGTCTTAAACCTGTGAACTCAGGCAATCCACCCACCTCGGCCTCCCATGTTCAAACCATATTTCAGTAAGGCAAATACTGAGCTATAGCCAATCCAACTGTTTTTATACCTCACTTTCTCTTTTCTGTTCATGTATGTTCTCAACATTAGAGTCTCTCTAAATCCCTTGTAATTCAACTGATCAGATTGTGAAATACTCTTTGCTCAATTAAGCTCCATTAAATTTAATTTTTATCAAAAGCAGATTCTGAGATAGAATACCCAAAGACTCCAAGAAACACAGAAATCCAAAGCACTGAGAGTCCAAGTAAGGTACCTGCTAAACCTGTTCACTCTTTCACTCCAACTGAAGCCTTTGGGTAAGTTCTCTCTCTCATTCCAAGATACCACAGACTTATGTTTTTACCTCTTGAGGTTTTTTATTTTTATTTTTTTTTTGTGTGTGTGTGTGTGTTTTGAGATAGAGTCTCACTATGTCACCCTGGGTAGAGTGCTGTGGTGTCACAACTCATAGCAACCTCAAACTTTTGGGCTTAAGCGATCCTCTTGCCTCAGCCTCCCAAGCAGCTGGGACTAAAGGCTATTTTTTTTGTTGCAGTTGTCGTTGTTATTTAGCTGGCCTGTGTTGGGCTTGAACCTGCCAGCCTTGGTGTATGTGGTCAGACCTGTAACCACTGTGCTGAAGAAGCCAAGCCATCTTGAGGTATTTTTTTGAACAAAACTTTTAATCCTGTCTTAAATAGTAACAAAAACTAAAATTAATCTAAAATAAAATTGAATTTGATAATTACCGGTAAATCATTTTAAAGTTAGTTGAGAGCCTCAAATGTCTACATTAAGCAAAAGCAAACTGTAACTATACTTTGAAATATACAGACTCCAGCTTTCAGAAATTTACGAAAATGTCTGTTTTCTCCATTTGTTCTTTTTATTATAGATTTAAGAAAAAAATCATTGTCCCAGTTAATAATAAAAATCTGAAAACTTAAGACAAAATTCATAGCAAAAATAAAATTTTTAAGTTCAAAGAAAACTAAGTACTCTACTTTCTCACCATGTCTACTTATACGTATGTAAGTATTAGATTCCTAAAAAAAAAAAGTTTACAAAAATTACAAAACCTTACCAAAACTTGTTGCTTAGCTAGTAATTACTTAAAACAATAAAATAAGTAATTCAAGGATAACATCTAAATTAAAAAAAAATATTAAAAAAAATTTTTTTTTTTTTTGAGACAGAGCCTCAAGCTGTCACTCTGGGTAGAGTGTCATGGCATCACAGCTGACAGCAACCTCTAACTCCTGGGCTCAAGCAATTCTCCTGGCTTCACCTCCCAAGTAGCTGGGAGCACAGGCACCCACCACAACACCTGGCTATTTTTTGGTTGCAGCCATCATTGTTGTTTGGTGGGCCTGGGCCGGATTTGAACCCACCAGCTCAGGTATATGTGGCTGGTGCCTTAGCTGCTTGAGCCACAGGTGTGGAGCCTAAAACAAATTTTTAGAGTAAATATTTTTTATAAAAACTATTAAATCTATAAATATCAGATAGATTGCATATTAAGCTAAGTAGACTCCTTGGTTTCCTTTTAACTTTTTGACTTGCACTTATATCTCACCATATGGAGATACGTGCAAATGTGGGATGAGTAAGAAAAAAAAAAAAAATATATATATATATATATAGCTGATATTGCCCTAAGATCTACAATAACACTGACCAAATTATTTCCCAGTGCACTATTTGTAAATGTCATCAAATCTCTGGAGAAAACTGCCCATCCCCCCAGTTCAAACTATCCATTTTTGACACTCCAATTTGATTTCACAGATTTACCTCCAGATTTAAGTTTTTCTCACTGTTTTTTATTGTTTAATTAACAGACTAAATGTTTAACTAGATATGCTGATATAACAAGAGTGCTTTAAAAAATTAGTAATTGAGATCATCTCTGTTTTAATATTTCTTTATGGATTGAGTCAAATCAGGGGACTCATTCTTTTTTTTTTTTTTGAAACAGAGTCTCACTATGTTGTCCTTGGTGGAGTGTTGTGGTGTCACAGTTCACAGCAACCTCAAACTCTTGGGCTTACATTATTCTCTTGCCTCAGCCTCCTAAATAGCTGGGACTATAGGGGCCTGCCACAATGCTTGGCTATTTTGTTTTTTTTAGAGATGAGGTCTCACTCTGGCTCAGGCTCCTCTAGAACTCATTAACTCAGGCAATCCACCCACCTTGGTCTCCCAGAGTGCTAGGATTACAGGAGCTAGCCACCACGCCTGGCCCAGGGAACTCATTTTAAACCACATGCTTACAAAGACTCTATGATAGTTATTTAAATTTCATACCCCATGTCATCCCACTCCTTAGGACAAGTAAAATGTAGAAATCTAAAAATAAAAATGATTTTGAAAGTCTGTCAAGATAGTGGACTTAAATAGAACCATTACCTTTGATCCTTATACAATCTGGAATACTTCAATTAGAAGACATCATTTAACCCCTTTTTAAATAGCATTCTGAAATTTAATGCCTACCTGGTATGTATAAACCTATCTTTTTACTGACCAAATACCATAGAGATTTAAATGAACAATTCCACACCATGACTAACTACATAGAAATACTAACTAATATGCTTGAAGCATGTCATCAACAGATGACTAAAACATGGCCTCCACCAGCTGACAGGTCTTGTCATCCTGTTTGACCAAGAGATCACATGTAAATCAAAGTTCTTAGAAGGCATGTGCTTTCACCTTGCTGGGAATGTCCTTAGAAAGTAGTTAACCAACCACCTATACTATCATGAAAATGAAAAAAAAAAAATCCTCCTGGATTCCTATGTACCATGCCAAACTACACTAACAATTAGAGGACGACCCATACAGGTGACCTGAAAGTAAAGATTTCCATGTCCAGTTCCCAGGCCTCTGAAGCAGACAGCTTCGTGAAGTAGACAGTTTCTTCCAAGATTGTAGATCAAGAAACCTCAGTTAAATCTATATTCCCTGCATTTTAAAACCCTCAATGGTCACTTTTAAAGACTTTTTCCTTTAAGAATCCCCCTCCGCTTTTAGAAATAACACATTGAAAGCTGAGTGAAAGTTGCCTCTATCCCATTATCCCTTTTATCCTCCACTATGGATCTTCTTTCAAACTATGCCTTCTTCTCACTAAACTTCATCATTTTTTCTAGCAGATCAAGTACAGACCTGGCATGCCTTTTCACCAGTCCTTCAAACCCTGACCACACTAACTAATCACTCTGATTGCTGGTTATGCCAACATCTAGATCCTACAGAGGAACCGGAATTCATTTTTATCTCTGTTAATATGATTGCCGGATGGAACCAACCTGGAAAAATGGACGTATGATAAGATGTGGCATCTACAGCCAGGGAAGAAGCACATACAGCTTCACCTAATGGTGACACAACTGGATGTAGAAAAAGTGTGGAAGCTTAAGAACTATCTTCTGCTCAGGTAAAGTCACTACAAAAGAATTTTCACCTCTGCATTGAAAATCAAAATGATACTGGATCTTTTCTAGGTGATAACAATATCACCTAGAACAATATTGTGATCAAACCTTATGCTTTGATCAATATTGTGATCAAAGCTTATGCTTTGATCCACAAATGGCATTCTTGAACTTCTCACAAGGATTATAAATGGTGCTGACACTAACCTTCATATTGACAATACATGTCAAATAACCGTGTGTTCATAACAGCCCACAGGCCAAGTCTATTCACTCTTACACTGCCAGACACTAATGATTACATTTGGATAACCCAAAAGGCTGGACTGACTTGGTTAGATGACAGCATTAAGCCATATAACTGCTAAAATCAGATGAAAAGCCTTTTATATCAAATATTCCTCAACCTGTTCTGTTCCCACATATTGAGAGGGACACATGACAAACAGGTGAAAGTGCCAGTGAAGAAAAGACACAGCAAACTCCGGGCGAAAAGGAACAGATTTTAACCTGACTCTGTCTATAAATAACAATGGCCTTTTTAAATCAATCAGAGCCAATAGACACTGATCTACATTTCTTGAAAGACAAGATAAATATTCTTCATCAAATTAATGAAGTGAAGCCATTCTATTGGACAGACCTATTCCCAGGAATGGGAGACTAGTTTAATGGAGTGTAGGGAAATGTGCTTAGATCTGTTCTTTTCTGCTTATTCATTCTCATTCTAATTTATGTTCTTGTATTTCTTTTTCTTTTTTTCTTTTCTTTCTTTCTTTTTTTTTAAATTGTTAAATCATAGCTGTGTACATTAGTGCAATCGCCTGTACCCATTCTAAGATGCACTGTAGATGTGGCCCCACAGATTTCCCTCCCTCCACCAAAACCTCCCCCCTCCCTTCCCCTTCCTTGGTCCTTTCCCCATAGTCTTGTGGTATACTTGGGTTATAGCCTTCATGTGAAAGCTATAATTTAGCTTCATAGTAGGGCTGAGTACATTAGATACTGTTTCTTCGATTCCTGAAATACTTTGCTAAGAAGAATATGTTCCAGCTCCATCCATGTAAACATGAAAGAGGGAAAGTCTCCATATTTCTTGAAGGCTGCATAGTATTCCATGGTATACATGTACCACAATTTGCTAGTCCATTCATGGGTCGATGGGCACTTGGGCTTCTTCCATGACTTAGCAATTATGAATTGGGCTGCAATAAACATTCTGGTACAGATGTCTTTGTTAT